>CAOGCB010159759.1:0-16353 GCA_948266635.1 Cnidoscolus chayamansa | reverse complement strand
TTCACTTCTTCTTGTTTTTACCATATTCCTTTCCATTTTCTATTCTCTAAATCCTTATTTTTACTTTATTTATTCACTTTCTTGCTAATTATCTCATTTTAGATACCTAAACTTTTAGACCCTAAAATCCGTCCGTAACATTTGGCTCCACATTCTGGATGATCCAAGAGAAGACACCGAGATCCTCCTATTCCCACTTGAGGAAGCCGAGGTCATTGGTTGGAGGTGTCAGAGTTGCTCTTGTGATGTACCCAGTTCTTCCTCGAACTCCGATTTTGACTCTCATGAGTCGAGCCCACAGAGGGTAATTTTCGCCATTCAATTTTATACTCACCGTGATTTTTTCAGGGTTGGTTGGTTGATATGGAGTTAGGACATTACTAATGCCATTTCTGAGTAATCTAGCGATTTGTAATGTCAGCCTGTCGGGGATGCCACCCTCTGAGTTTGTGGTGCTGGTCGTCGACATTGAATCTAGGTTTGGTTTGATTTAGTTTGGGTTGGTTTGGTTTGGTAGATGATGAACAGGCAAATAATGATCAATTCTGGATCGTTAGCTGCTCTGATATCATGTGAATTGTAGGAAAATTCTATTGTTTGTTATATTGTATTCATTACAGAAAATTAATTTTTTATTCATGAATTGCTATGATAACTAAGGTTTGTAAATCAATCTATTTTATTACACTTTATTTCTTTCCTAAATTAATTGATTCCTTGTGATTCTTTCAACAATTCATTCCAATCATTTTCAATTTCCTCATAGTCTTTAAGTTCAAGTTGAGAGATGAATAATGTCCACAATTTTTCATTTTGAGCTTTTATGAATCTTGCATGTCTTTGGTCATGTGTCTAGAGAATCCATTATCCATATATCATAGCTTCGTTTTAAGCTCTTTCTTCATACCTGAAAAAATTCATTTAAATTTTGGTGCCCAACTTGTTTTGGGTCCTTAGGAATTAGAATGCATAGGAAGAGTTCCTTTTGGAATCCCAACCTTTTTGAGCCTTATTGTATCTTTTCTTATTGCATAATCTTTGATCATATGGCCTTTATTATTACAATAGAAGCATGTAATGTTAGGCAATAATGAAAAAGTTGATTTGATGAAATAATTGTGATAATTCTTGTGCCTAGTGAATTCATCAAATCCAACAGCATGTCTATCATATGCAAGTCTTTGTGATCCTAAAAGCACATTTATGTTTTCTTTTCCTCTAGTAAACTTAGCTAAATCATTTGCTAATGATTCTACTTTAGCTTCTAGACCTTTGTTTATTTCAAGCAAGTTTTTACATGAGACCTTTGACACTTTCAATTCATTATTCAATTCACTAAACAAAGAAATCTGATTTCTACAATATTCATTTTCCTTTTAAATTTTTTAAAGGAACATTTTCTGATTTTAAAGACACAACTTTTGATTTTGAAGAAACAACTTTTGATTTTAAAGAAGAATTTTCAAGACTCAATTTTGCACATTTCTTCCTATATGATTTAGAAGTTTCTAGATTACTTATCTCATGATCTTCCTCTTTGTTGGAGCATTCACAATTTTCTTCAAGTGACATGCAGTATATGTTTGTCACTTCTTTGTCACTTGTCTCTGCATTGGTATAGCTATCACTTGGAACCCATGTTACCGCCATTGTTTTCTTTTCTTTCTCAATTTTGCTTTTTTTCTTCTTGATTATTGGACAATTGAGCTTGACGTGTCCGTGTTTGTTGCATTTATAACAAACCATATTTTGATTTGATTCTTTATGTGTTTGAGACTTTTCCTTTTTAAAACTACCACTTTCTTCCAAAGTATTATCAAAACTTTGAGACTTTGTCAAATGCTTTTTATTTTCCTTTTCAAAAATAATCTTTGTCGAAGTCAATGAGAAAATTTGATTTTTCAAAAGCTCATTTTCATTTTTCAAAATTTCAATTTGATTTTTGAAATCTTTGTTTCTTTTGAATGCTTTCTCAAGGTCATCGCACATGTTATATAATTCTTCTAATAACTCATTATAGGAAAAACTCATCCTTATCACCAAAAGGAGAAGAAAATGAAGTTACCTCACTTTCATGATCAATGATATGTTCATTTAAGCTTTTATGATCATCACCTTCACATTTAGAGGATGTCAAGCCTTCTATGCTTCTTGCTCTTTTTTATTCTTTTTCATCATCTTCTAAAGTAAGTAGACATGTATTGTCAATAATTGAGCTCCCATTGAAGCTTTGTCCATAAGTGTCATCCACTTTCGATTTTTTCTCTATTTGTTGATGAGAGGGTTGCTTTAGCACTAACACATTTAGAAATTTTGGCATAAACACCATCATACAAAGAACTTCTCAAAATATGCATGGCTCTTATATTTGAAGAAAACATACAAATATCATAATCATTCCACTCATTTTTTGATCTTGTAGTATATGCTCTATCTTCCAATCTTATAGGGATAAAAGGATTATTCAAGATAACCCTCCAAGCATTTATATCAATAGATTGTAAGAAGATTTTCATTCTAAATTTCCAATATGAAAAATTAGTTCCATCAAACAATGGTGGACTTGTAATGGAATGACCTTCATCAAAGAGTTGTGATATAGTTGCTATCTTAGAAGTGCTAGCATAGTGCATGTGTGTGGATCCCTCTAAGGTGTTTAAACCCTAAGCAAGAGAGTTAGGCTCTGATACCAAATGTTGGTCCCTAATGTAGGTCCAAAAGGGGGTGAATTAGACCTTTTTAAAATTTTATGAGTCTTAGTCCTTACTCTAAACTATAAAGATTATCATAATTAATTCTAGAACTTAGTGAAACTAAAACTTTTAAAATCCAAATTTAGACTGTCGTTAGTTTTAGAACTTTGTTTGTGAAACAATAGCAGATAAATATCTTAAAGACAGAACTAACTCATACACATTCAATAAAGTCTAAGTTCAATAAGTCAAATATAAGCACAGCTTAACCAAGTATAAATTTAAATCAAAATAAGAGATAGGGAAAGAGAATAAGAACTCATGAATTTTATAGTGGTTCGGCCTTCTTGCCTACATCCACTCTCCCAAAGCCTCCATTTGAGAAGTTGCTCCACTATTGATCTTTTGAATGGCAAGAGACAAGTCGTTGCATCCTTTCCCAAGTTTTCAAGGATCTTGTAACCTTCTCTAGTTTTCCTAGGCTCTTGTAACATTTTCTTAAGTTTTCAAAGGATCTTGTAACCTTCTCCCAAGTTTTCAAAGGATCTTGTAACCTTCTCCCAAGTTTTCAAAGGATCTTGTAACCTTCTTCCAAGTTTTCAAAGGATCTTGTAACCTTCTCCCAAGTTTTCAAAGGCTCTTGTAACCTTATACAAGTGTTTCTCACCAAACACTCACAACACAAGATATCTCAAGCTTGCAATCAACCTTAAATAGGTTTTGGTGGATGAAATAAATTAACTATTGTTTTTCTCTTATTACAACTGAAACTATAAAGAATGAGAAGAGTTGGATTTGCCAATGAATGCTCTAGTGAAAAAAAGCTCTTTGTAATAAATTCTCTCAATATAAAATTGCTTCTATTAAGTGTAAATGAGATACTTCGACTCAATATATATATTCTTGATGTAAACTAGCCGTTTGGAGAAGATCTGGGTAGGTTTGACACAGATTTTAGTAAAAACTAACCGTTATTTTTGGATTCTAGTGTAGAGTTGATTTTAGAATATGGGACTGTGAAAATAGAAGTTCTACTTTTAAAAGTGTAGGTTCTACTTTCAACTTAGTGGCTATATTTACTTCAAATTTTGAAATCAATTTTTAAAACTGGTGTATATCATATGAATGTGCATGTATGAATGATTTAGTACGTTTGGCAATTCACACTCTTCTACTTCTTTTTACAAGAATTCTAAAACTATCTAATGCTCTACAAGCTTCAAATTCTTGGTGCTTCAAGCCTTATGTCTTTGTATCCTTGATTCTCCCTTCATTTACATTTCTTTAATATCAACCTGCAATAATTTGCTTCACAGAATTCCAACAAAGTGTATTTCTTTTAAACATAAAGATAATTTTCATAAGTTTTGGAATCATCAAAATATGCTCATTTGAGCTCATGGGGTCAACAGTTATAAGATTTATAATCTTGAAACACATAAAATTTTTGTCCTGTTATTTTATTTTTTATGAGAAATTTTTTCGATATAAAGAAAAAATTCCCTCACAGTCAAGAATGCCTTTGCCATTACCAATTGATGATTAATATCCTATGCCTACCCAAAATAATATCGTGTCTTCTCCACAATCACAAGACCAAACACATGCTCCATTAGTTACAAATGATCCTCCACCTGTACCCAATATCCTATCAATCACACCACCTGTACCCAATATCCCATCAATTACACCACGTGTACCAACTATCCAATCAATTACACCAAATGTTTTAAGAAGGCCCCAACGCACTAAAATTCATCAATTACAACACTTGTACCAACTATCCAATCAATTACACCAAATGTTTCAAGAAGGCCCCAACGCACTAAAATTCAACCAGCTCGTTATAAAGATTATGAACTTACTTTTTCAAAAAATAATAAAGGCACTTCTTCAGGCTCTTCCAATTTGGCTTGCTTAGGTACGGGTTCTCTTTACCCTTTATCTAATTATATTTCTTACTCAAAATTTTCTACTACTCATGCTTGTTTTTTGTCTGCAATCACTTAAAATAAAGAACCCACGTCTTATAAACAAACAGTGTTAGTGGACCAATGGAAGGAGGCTATGAAAAAAGAACTGGAAGCTATTGAGCGGAATAATACATGGATTGTTGAATGTCTACACCAGATAAGAAAGCCATCGGGTGTAAGTGGATATACAATATAATATGCAAATCTGATGGATTGATCGATCGACATAAAGCATGCCTTGTTGCTAAAGGCTATACTCAAGTTGAAGGCTTAGATTACCATGAAACTTTTGCTCCTATTGCTAAACTCACTACTGTTCATACTTTGTTAGCTGTTGCAGTTGTTAAAAATTGGGAGCTTTATCAATTGGATGTCCAAAATGCTTTTATTCATGGTGATTTGCACGAAGAAGTGTATATGAAGCCTCCACCTGGTTATTTGGCAGCAGGAGACAAACGAGTCTGCCACCTTATCCGTTCTCTTTATGGCTTGAAATAAGCTTCACATCAGTGGTTTGCAAAATTCTTTAGTGCTCTTTTACATTTTGGATTTATACAGTCCAAAGTAGACACTTCATTATTTACATACCAGCAATGTTCTTCTTTTATTGTTAAACATGTGTATGTAGATGATGTTGTTGTTGCAACCAATGACAGGCCTAAATTAAAAGATTTAAAGAGTTACTTAGCTTCACGGTTTCCTATCAAGGATCTATGCCCTCTCAAGTATTTTCTTGGGCTTGAGGTTACTCGCAGTTTAGAAGGAATAGTTCTTTCCCAACATAAATACACATTGAACCTTTTACAAGAAACAAGCATGTCGGCATCTAAACCAGTAACATTTCCAATGGAGGAACATCAACGATTACCTTTGGATGAAACTCCCCTTTTAGATAATCCTGAATCTTATCAAAGGTTGATTGGAAGATTAATTTATCTTACTATTACTAGGCCCGATATTTATTTTTCATTGCAAATGCTTTCTCAATTTATGCATAAACCACGACAAAATCATTGGTTTGCAACTCTTCGTATTTTGAGGTATCTAAAACTTACACCTGGTCGAGGAATTTTTCTCTCTACATCAAGCCCCTTATCACTTAAAGTGTTTTGTGACTCAGATTGGGCTAGTTGTCCACTCAGTCATTGTTCTCTTACTAGGTTTTTTGTTTTTCTTGGCAATTCTCCTATAGCATGGAAAAGCAAGAAACAAGTTACTGTGTCTCGATCATCTACAGAAGCGTAATATCGTTTTATGGCAGCAACTGCTTTGTGAAATAGTTTGGCTACGTAAGTTGCTTGCTGATTTACATGTTTCACATTCTGAACCAGTCCAATTATTTTGTGATAGTCAGGCTGCTTGTCACATTGCCAATAATCTTGTTTATCATGAACGAACAAAGCACATCGAAGTGGATTGTTATTTTGTCCGTGAATGCATTCAAAATGGTTTACTCATCAACCACCACATTTCAACAAAGAACCAACTTGCATATGTGTTTACCAAAGCTTTGGGTGCTCGACAACTTCAGTTCTTACTTTCCAAGTTGGGCAATCGAGACCTTCATGCTCCAACTTGAGAGGACGTAATAACACGTGAGATATGTTTTCATATATATCCTAACTAATATTTATTTTGAATATATATGTACTTTGAATTTGAAATTTGCTTTTATCTTTATATGATCATAGGGATTTTCTTAGTTGTATTTTGTTACTATTGCATCTATAAAGAGCATGACATGCTCTCCTTGTAAACATAATAGATACAACTTTCTTCTCTTCTATTTTCTTTATTAAATCTTATCAGAAGAGGATGACGAATTTTACCATGATGAAAGTAGTGGGGAATATAATGATTATGGTGCTATTTTAGATACATTTTACAATACACAGTATGAAAACCCCTTTAATTCTACTTGTACCTCTTTCAAAAGTTTCTAAAATAGATTTCAGCTTGTTGACTGTTAATCCTTTGTACAAGCCTCAATGTAATTCACTTTAGGATCCATCAAAAGAATTTGCGGTTGCTATGATGTTCATTCAAAGGAGGCTGTTAAATTTGTTGTAAAGAGTTACCATATACTTCGGCATCATGAATATTGCAGAGATGAGTGTAGGAGTTGAAGTTATGAAATTAAGTAATTGCACTTGGTGGTTATGAGCCTCAACAAGGAAAGGCTCAGATGTGTGGAAAATAATATGATATAATGGGTTGTATACGTTTGTGAACACAATATTAACTATTGACCATGCACAATTGGATTATAAAATTGTTAGTCAATTTATTATGCCTATGGTAGTGGAACATTCAAATGTAAAAATAAAGATATTACAAGCTGAAATCAAAGATAAGAAAGGATATTAGCCTAGTTATCATAAGATTTGGAAGGCTTGGAAAATGGCAATTGCAAGTGTTTTTGGGGAATGGGATGAGTTGTATGGACGAATTTATCATTTAATGAAAGTAATTTGTCATTTCAATCCCAATACTTCAGTTGTCATTGAAGATGATGACCATTTTATCAATAAACATTTAAATCCAAATGTTAAAGTGTTTGACAAAATGTTTTGGGCGTTTAAGCAAACAACTGAGGGCTTCAAGCATTGTCATCCAGTGATTTTTATTGACTCAACCTATTTATATGGCAAGTATGAAGGTTGTTTGTTTGTTGCTACTATATTGGATGTAATAATCATATATTTCTAATTGCATGAGCAATCATTGAGGAGAACACATGAAATTGGGATTGGTTTATGACTTGCTTGAGAGTTTTTGTCATCGATAAAGAGGATTTATGTATAATTTCAGACAGACACATTGGAATTAAGAAGGCGATGCAATAAGATTGGTAGAGAGAACCTACAACATATCATAGATATTGCATGCCATGTGCTTAGCAACTATATTCAAGAACAATGTTATGAAAGAAGCATTGTGGAAAGTTGGTAAGTCTAAATGACAAATCTTTTACTTTTATTTATTTTGAAATTGATACGGTATGTGTTGATAAAAATATTTTTAAATAATTGTAGCACATGAAAATCAAACAAGGAAATTTATGCTTACAATGGGAAAAATTCATGACGTGCATCTAGAAACATATGAGTGAGCATCAAAGATCCCTAAGGAGAAATGGACATGAGCATTTAATGGGGGAAAGCTATGAGTCCATGACCACTAATGTTGTTGAGTCTGTTAATGGATTGCTTAAGGACGTTCGTGCTCTGCAGTAATGATGGAGAAAATATTCTATCAAATGGTAGAATATTTTGACATTCAGTGCACTACATTTTTACAACAAAAGCAATTGG
Organism: Cnidoscolus chayamansa; assembly: GCA_948266635.1. Classification (NCBI taxonomy): domain Eukaryota; kingdom Viridiplantae; phylum Streptophyta; class Magnoliopsida; order Malpighiales; family Euphorbiaceae; genus Cnidoscolus; species Cnidoscolus chayamansa. Next base: position 8,373 of record CAOGCB010159759.1, on the reverse strand, counting down.
GTTTCAACTTCACTCGGTCATGTGCACAAATTATGTGGGACAATGCTAACAAGGCTCACTTGCATATTATTGTGGTATTCAATAGTGACACAATGGTATGTGAAGTTAAGCATGGTCCTAATGGAAATAAACAAGTGTTTGAAAGGTCATGCACGTGCGGAAAATTTCAAGAAATTCATATCCCATGCTCTCATGCAATTGCTGCATGTCTTTCTCGTGCAACAGATATGAGCATTATGTTTTAGAATATTACAAACTAGATAAGACAATAAAATGTTATTATTTTTCATTTTACCCTCTGGGTCACTCGGATTATTAGCCCAATGATGATGGTATTCCACTCATTCCTGATACATCTCAGCTCAGACCAAAAGGTAGACCTAAAAATTCTAGAGGAAAAATGAAATGGACTCAAGGAGCTCGACTAATGAGTGATTGTCACAGTATCATTATTCTATTTGTAAAAATGTTGGTCATGATAAAAAAAAACATGTCATCAGTGAGATAATTAATTGATATTCTTTGTAAATATTGTATAAGAATGTGAATATGAATATTATGAATTACAAAATTTAGCATTGCTATTTTTTTTACCTATTTTTAGATAATGATATTTCTGATTTTAGTGAAAGTGATAGTGATGATTTCATTAAATATTTATCAAGATCTTTGCCTCCTTGTTGCTAATTTTGAGTGATAAACCTTTACTGACAGTGTAAATTTATTTAAGTTATAATGTTTAATTATTTGTAGGAATATGTATTCAAAGCATTTACTTTGAATGTATTGCTACAAATTGATGAAATTTTATGAGAATACATGAGATTTATTCTTTAATTATTTGTAGGAATATGTATTCAAAGCATTTACTTTGAATGTATTGCTACAAATTGATGAAATTTTATGAGAATACATGAGATTTATTCATTTTCATCAAACATTTCATAATCTGACGTATACATTTGAAACATAATCCGATGCATAATATGTAGGAATGGATCGAGAGCCACAACCTTCGGAATACATGCGACTTGGACCATTAGATGCATCTATACTTCGCTTACAGAATGACCATTGGTCAGAAGCAATTTGGAAGGACACAACTGATAATGCATTATTGACATATCATAGGAATGCAGATGCACTTCGTATAAATGAGGTGTCTGATGTCATCGAGCTTTATCTTAGGATAGGTGGGTTCCTGGGTATATCTAAATTGAAGTTTTTTCAGCTTGATTGGCATTTGATTACTGCTCTTATTGAGTGATGGTGTCCAGAGACACACATACTTATTCTTGCAATCGGTGAATGTACAATTACTTCACAAGATATTGAAGTACTTACAAGTTTGCCTATTGATGGTAATGTCGTTACTGGATCTACTCATGTATATTGGGTAGGATAGTGTAAGTTGGAATTAGACCATCTCGGCAAGCCTTTAAAGGAATAACATTATCGATAACTTGGTTGGTGTAAATATTTAATAAAATACCAAATAATGCAAATGTGTTGACAATACTTAGATATGCAAGTGCATTTATTATGCACTTAATTGCAGATTTATTTGATGATAAGTCTGGGTCAATTTAATATTCTTACTACTACTAGATGACCTAGAACAAATTGGTCAATATAGTTGGGGTGGCATATGTCTCACTTATCTATATAGAGAACTTTGTCATGCATCATCATCAAACATAAAAGAAATTTCAGGTCCATTGTTCATTTTGCAAATTTGGGCATGGGAGAGGTTTACAACTACCTCCCTTTATTCTCTGATGCTATGTCATATCCAGATTTGGAAAGTCGATACGTTTTACTATCATTTATTATTCATTAAAAAATTATTTATTTTATTTTATTTTATGGTAAATTCCAATTAATGGAAATAGTGATAAATGTTTATTTTTTAACAATTGGAGTAATGCAAGACAAGTTATAGATGTGGTTACACATGTTCTAATTCACATCCGGTATATATTTGATAGGATGGGACCTAATGACGTAATGTATCTATTTTGTTAATATTTTTATTCATGTCTTTTTAGATTACTAATGTACTTACTTTCAAATTTATTCGTCTTTTACGCTTTTTAGGTAATATGAGAACCTTATCATGAAGAATTGATAAATGGATTACTAGAATATTGTCTTCAACAATAACATATTTGGAGGGCAACGGTGTCATTCATATGCTTTCATATTGTTAAGTGGCACTAGGGAGACAGAGCTATGAGAATGTTTGGAATGCAACAACCAATCCCATTACATCCATGACAAATAGATGAAGTCCATAGGTTCTCTTTACGACAAGGCAGGGTAATTGGCAACAACGATACCAACAATATATTGATGCCATCAACAATTTATTGTTCCCAGTATTTTAGCAACGATACCCCTTCTACACCATTTAGAATATACAAAGTGGTACTATCGCATTTCTCGTTGATGGATATCAGTTACAGACATTGCAGTTGGTTCAGTGGTAATTAACATTCTTCTTTTTTTTTTTTTAATTACTTTTAATTTTAATTGATATAAATAATGAAATCACAATAAATGTTTTTTTAGGCGAATGATCTTGAGGACTCCTATATGCGACTACAAAATCCAAGTCGCCAGAACATTAAGCATGTCCAACAAGTTTTCTTGGCCATGATACATGCACTTAAAGGAAGAACAATGCATCAACCAACTGGACCATCCCTTCAGTGGTTGAAGTTAGAGACTTACCAGCTCAAGCGAGTGTACCACCTCTTGATCCTCCTATCACAGAAGAGAGTTCACAAGAATTTGAGTATAGATGTTTCTAATTGGTTTTTTGCTCCACATTAGTCTGACTTGGGATATAGAGACCCGGGCATGGGTTTATTTGGTTAGTTAGATCATTCAAATTTGCCTCCGTATGGGGCAACAATGTTGTTAGTCCTCCTTTAGATGCTAACCAATAATTTTTGGATCCTAACCAATAACATTCTCATACGTATACCCATGGTAGATGACATAATAGATTGAGAAATTCCTTTTAGAGGAGACATCCTGATTGTGGAACATGAATAATATATTTATTTGATATTTATAAATTAAATTATTTAATCAACAATATTTTATTATGTTATTGTTATTGCTATTTCTACATTATGAAATAATATTATTATTAAATAATCTATAGAAAATATAAATTACATACCTTAATAATTAATGAATTAGTTAATAAAAAACAAATGTAGAGTTTTTTCTTCAACTATATAGAAAATTATGTTTGAGTATACAATAATATCTATAGTCTTTTATTATCGTAATTTTAAATCACGATTATCTATATCGTCAAATTAAAAAGATAAAAATTTATATGATCGCCGTTCTGAATTGCCACTATCTAACTAATAAAATCACCAATCACAAATAGTGGGTGACTTGACTAGACTACGAAAGATTTCATAGTAGGCGTGCGATACAGCATCTCCTTTTATATATATATATTTTTTTTATATTATAAATAATTGAAATATTATTTTTTTTAAATTTTTATAGATGCGATTTTAAATCACACATGTCTAATATTTTTAATCTAGACGCGAATAATTATTCCAGTAAAGGATAACATGCGCTCATAAATGGATTATTGAGCAATCAAAATTAATTGAACCTTATGATCATAAATGGATCAAGTCCTTCATATGCTCGTGATGCTTGAAAGGCCATTATGAAATTCCTGAAACAAAACATTAGATCTATATGTGGTTTCCTTGATGAAATTCTCACTAATAATGTTAAGAATTTGATTTTTTTTTTTTAACTTTCAAAACTAACCGAGAATGATTTGTCATTGGTTGCGTAGGAAAGGAACTATTTGTTAGAAATATATGCCCTGAGAATCATGCCATTGATGTACTACTTGATTTAATTTAACATTTTTTTTTTTGCAATGATGTAGTTCTTTCATCTGTTAATATTAAATATTTTTTAATTTAGATATTTGGCCAATAACCTTTTAGCACTTATAAGTTATTTCACTCCTAACAAGTTAAGAATATAATAATGGAATAATTTATAAAACGTTCATAATCATTGAATTCCTTATTTGGGCATGATTTATCTAATGTAGATTGTCACCTTTGTCTAACTTTGTTGACAAATATGGTGATACTAATGATAGTAAAATGGTAGGTGCGCATCATATGACATGGTCATGTCTAAATAAATATGTGCACACTTATAGTAATAAGTATGACAAACATATGCCCGCACGGGCGTATCCCAGTAGTAAGCAAGTGGTAGTTTGGATCAAGTGGTCATGGTTCGAATCTCAACAGCGGCAGGGTGGGGGTTTCACCTATGTGGGTGGGCTCCTTGTGCGCATTGAGTCTTCGGCCTCTCACTTGCTTATCGCTGAGCCGCTGTGATTTACCACCCCCACCATTCTGTCGGGTCGGGGTGTAGGGATCCTTAAGGTGAGGGTAAAATCACCTTTTTGGATCAAGTATGACAAACATATGACATTTTGTTGAAGAACACGTGGCTTACTCTTTTGTTGTTCGTTAATCTAGATCATAATAGTGCAATGATCTTTAAACATAAAATAACCCTTACCTTATGAATAGATAGTTTGATATCACTTGCATATTTGTATAGTTTATGAGTATATAACAAGTATTAACCTAAGTTAGTTATATATGAAGGCAAGAGATTAGTCAAGATGAAATTCATTACCCTAAATAAGCGGGAAGAGTCCCGAGAGAATGATTCTTGAATTATAAAGTTCCTAACCAGGACAAACTAACTTATTGGAAAGGTGCTTCCAATGATAAGTCATATTATTTGTAGCATATGGGTATTGATATGTACCTTAATGTTAGCTAGATTCGAAGATTCTATTATGAAAGGATATTAGTACTTAATCATTTATGATCATAGTTCAAATTGAATGGAACTTATTCATTATTAATTGGGTTACTACAATGTGTTATGTTAAACACTGACTATAGTCTATGGGAGCTTAGAATGTAAAATGTCATTTTGAGTTGATGAGAAAGTTAGAGGTATTCATCTGTCTCAAACCAGGACCAAATAAGAGGAAAAAAATAGGGATTGAAGACCGGATCGAAGAAGACAAGACCAGATCGATCATATCAAATTGGACTGAATTAGATTGAATGGGAAGAAATAAATCTTGATTTTTTTTTATCTCTAAGTCCTAAGCCTATAAATATTGAATAAACATCAACTTTCAAGTTACTCCATGGTAAATAAACAATAAAAATGGTTATCCAAAGACGAAATAATAATAAATAAACTTCAAAGTAAAATAAATAATAAAAATAACAATTCGATTGAAAAAATACAATCTACCAAAGTAAATCGAAATAGCAAATGTCCTTAACTCTAAAGAGCAAAAGCTATTCAAAGCCTAATACAAACACTTGCACCATTTCAATTAAATTTAAATTGCTTCTCCAACTCTCCATGTTAGTATTTTTTATACGTAGACTGTTAATTATATCAATAATATTATCCTCCAAAAAGTCATCTAAATCTAAAAATAAGAATATACAAAAAATTAAAGCTTGATGTGAATAGCTAAATATATATAAAAAAAACTCAATATCACATAAGGTCCAAAATATATATTCTCAATTTCTTACAAAGCTTTTAAACTCTCCTCCATATGCATTTGTTTAGATGATGATTGTAACCAATCTTGACCATAAATGGGAGATTGAACCATCTGATTGAAAAATAAAATTAATTACATAAAAATAACTAATAGAAATTATATAATAAAAAAGTCATTAGTGTATTACCTTAGTAGACAAAGAACTACCAAATGGATTAAGATAACATCATCCAAGACTGAAAACACTCTCAGATGCAATGGTAGAGACAAGGACAACTAACACATCATGTGCTAAGTGTGAAAGAACCATAAATCTTGGATCATGTAGCTTCCATCACATTAATATGTCAAACTCTTCTCCTTATAACGTCATTCATATATTCATTCAAATATCGTTAAAACTCTATTTTAATAAATCCACCATCAACATTTGATCAACTTCTCATTATATTAACCTTTTCTATTATCTACATTTTGTATCGAAATATCTCCAATTCTACTACCCATTTTACTAAGTGAAGCATCACCTAAAAAGACTCCAGTAGTCCCACTAATCGTAGGCATATACATGCACCAATATTCATCGAATAAGGATTCAATACTAAACTTCACTTTCTTAGTCGAACCTTGTATATCACCATACATTACATAAGGAGCAATATGAACACCTAATGCTTCACTCAAAGATAAATAATAGCTCCTAAAAAATCAATATTACCCTAAGATTTATCATACTTCATTTTCATGTGCTCAACCATAACAACAAAGGAGGCATTCTCACCATTTAAGAAATTTTCAAGCATTGTATACATTGAAACAATCTAAAAAAGTAAAATTACTTGTAACAAATGATGATCTAGAAACATGTAGAGTTAAATGGTAAAAACTCTCTAAAAATAATAACAATTTTCTTACTTTCTCCCAATTATCAACTTAAGGTACATCTCCTAGTTCTCTTTTGAGCTTAATAACAAAGTTAGGATCTCGCCTCGAATATTTGGAAAAAACTTTCTCAAACTTCTCAATTATGCACAACATAGAGTAAGCGGAGTTCCATCTAGTACATACATCAAGTACTAGTGATGACTTATAATCAAGCTTTTTATACACTACACACTCTTTAAATCTTGTCAATCTTGATGAGGTTTGCTTTACATATTTCACAACAGCTCTAATACGATCAATAGACTCTTCAGCTTATTTTAAGTTATCACTTACAAGAAGATTCACAATATGAGTTATGCACCTGATATGCAAGTACTTTACTTCACCCATACAAGTTTCATTCCTCTACATGTTTATCTTAAGAACATTACAAGCAATATCATTGTTACTCGCATTATCAAAAATTAAAGTAAAAAGGTTGGAGTCCAAACTTCAATCCTTCAAACAACTCTAAACTATATCAACAATTGCATCACTTTTATGATTAGAAATTAAACAGAAGTTTAAAATCCTTTTATGCAATTTCCATCCATCAACAATAAAATGAGTTGTAAAGAACGTGTAATTAATTCTTTGAATATATGTCCATGTGTCTATTGTAATACTATCTGATATGATTTGAAAAGCTCTTTCAATTTCATCCTCTCCTTCAAATACAACTTATGACAATCACATGCTACAGTGATTCATGAAGGCATGCAGAGATGTAGTCATGCAACAGATATCAAATGCCTAAAACTAGGTTTCTCAATATGTCTAAATGGCAACTCATCCATAATATTCATATAGCATATAGCCTCCATACATTCATCAAAATTTAACACTTAATTATTCAAATTTCCTTACTCTTCTTGATCATTCCCATTCACATTCTCAACAACTTGTAAAACTATAATGTTGTTTTCCTTTTACTTTATTAGAAGGATTCAATAGACACTTTTTATTTTGATTACTTAAATTTTTAGTGCCATTCACTCCACTATTTGCTAGGTACACTTTTCCACAATGTTTGAATATAGCAATATCATTTTCATTATCATCTTTTATCTTTGTTAACTAATCTCATGTGTTTAATTGAAAAGTTGTCTTACACTTCATTGGCTTCTTGTTAGGATTCAAATTTATCTTTGAACTTGTCTTTTAATCTCTTAAATAATGAAGATAATTGCATGTGTGAAAAATGTTGATTGTTATCTGTCCAACACACTTATCAAATTTTAATGTATGTTCCAAATATATGTATCCTATGTATAAGAATTCAAATGAAGACATTTGAAAATTTTAATAATACAAGTACAATATCTATGTAAGCCTAATAATTTATCATGCCTGTTGTAAACATTTTTGCAATAGGTTTTACTATTTTCTTATAATATATAGATATGTATTTTATGTTCACCTCAATATTTATGTCATGACCCTGACAAAAAAAAAATATATTTAATATCAATTCATCTTTCTATAGTACTTGAGATCCTAAGTATAAGTTGTTATAGTTTAACTATCACATTTAATTGTGCTAACACATATACTTGATTGTACTTGGAATAGTTATCGATTCAATTACTTGCATTGTTATTGATAAACCAATCAATTTCTAAATTTGATTTATTTTTTAATCATTAATCTATTTTCCTTGACAAGGTATGTGAAGACCTATATTATATTTCTTAACTCCTCTTCATCTTATAGAGTAACTATAAATTCTTCTCCTTAATCTCAAAGTGACAACGAAAATATGTAGACGACTTATTCATCGTAGTTGAGATTGCTAAATTGATTTATCAATATTAGAGTTACTCCTATTGGGA
>CAOGCB010159232.1:0-22564 GCA_948266635.1 Cnidoscolus chayamansa | reverse complement strand
GAACAGGCAAGTCTGATCTGCAGTCGCTTTTCTTTTATTTTATTTTTTATCTCTATTGGTACGCTTACCTGTATCAAAGTGACATTTTCAAGAGTACAATAGAAGTATTCAAACTATGGTACTTCTCAAATTGAGGTGGGGTTTGTGTTCTCTTCAGTTTTTGATGATGCACATCCTTCTGCTATTGACATTGTTCCTTCAGCTCTATTCCTAACCAACTCAGATGCTTCTCAGTTGGCTAATAGTTTTTCAATTGCATCAAATAATGATAATGGTTCTCCTGAGATATCCGCGGTTGAAACTCCAAGGAATGCAAAAGGTAGCAGTGTTGATTTTGGCATGGAGACTTCAACTTCTGAACAAAACATGACTGGTCCAAAGGAAAAAAAAAAAAAACTGTTAAATATGATATATAGCAGGAAATCTATTGTGGAGAACCTAGAAAAAATTTCGTGGCAGAAAATGCATGCCAGAAGAGAGGGAAATATTGCAACTGTATTGTTGTTTATATGTTGAGGCTTCTCTTCCAGACCATAGATTCATACGATGGAAATGAGGTCATTACAGCCTGTTCTCTATGCATTAACTGCTTGATATTTCAAGGAGTTAAGATTAAGAAAATCTATTAACTAATGAGCCATGACTAAAATTAGCTCACCTCGTCTAAATAAAGTTTGAAAAAGCCTAATTTACCATCCTTTATTTTTTGCCTTGTCACAAAATGAAATCCAGTTAAAATTTCAAACAGCAGATGAACTCAGGACCACATACAGAAAATTCATCTGTACATATGTGTAGTTATGGTAATAATGACTCGTAAATCTGTTATGTAATAGCCATTTTAAACTATTTAAGTTTGCATGTACGTGGTGCTGCCTATGGCATGTTTTAGTAAATATTGTAATGATCAAAATGGGAAGTCCAATGTTAGGAAAATGGAGGAAAAGCAGGAGCACTGATGATTCTGGGAACTGTTAATTGTATGTCAAACTATTAGAGTTGTAATTTTCTTTATTAAGTGTCTCTAGAAGATGATATCATTGTACTTTTGCTTACTGCTAGCTCATTTCTGTTCAATCACTTGCATTTGAGTTATTCTTGCAGGTGGTTATATTAGTTTTACGACAAAAATTCTGCAAATTTCTTGATTTTGTTACATGTCTCATATCAGAGTGTTCTTTAAACTGAAAACCAAAGAATTGCAATTTGCGACTGATGCCAATTAAGTTGTTGCATGAGTGAAATTATTCACTTTACGCTTGAAGAATGTAGTGTTGATTTCCTCATTCTGAAGAGGACTTCATCACCATCTGATGCCATTGATCTCTTGGAAACATCTGATAATCGAATTGCTCTCCTTGCAGAGGTAAAATCCATGTGTTGCCTTCTAACCAAAATGAAAATCTTCGCACCTGTATTCTGTTTTGCATATTATGTTATCTTCGGAAACTGATCTGTGAAGTTGTGTGGATTAGTTATTGTCACAATTTTTTATGGTAAGGGATTCAAATATGTGCTTCTGATGTTAACTTTAACATTCCGCACCTGTAGATATTTGTATTTATATGTAAATCCATTTGAATGCGGATGTTCATGCCACGTTAAGCTCCCACCTGATCTTTGTTTTTCATGCCGCCTTGCTTTTATGATTTGCGAGTAAAACATAGAAGGATTAGAACTTTGAATATGCGGGATTCAATGTGCCTAGTTAAGGAATACTTCAATTTCAATTGTTTTATGATGTACTGTTTTGCTTCATGTGAATGGTTAATGTCTGGACGATCTTATCTTTTTTCTAAATACTTTCTTGTTTCCATTTCTGTACCTTTTTTCCACTAACAGATATGAGCTACAATCGAGAAACGATCATAGAGAATTCTCAGCAAAATGCTGGATGAAGAAAATGAAATCAAATAAAACATAGAGCATGGATGGATAGGAAAACTGAAGTATTCTATTCTGTGAATGGGCTTACCGTCGTTCCTCCTGATGTTATAATACCATGGACTAATTCTTCTTGAATAGATTTTGCAGTTTCATTCTTACTCATGTGTCCCTTTCATCATCAGTTTCTCATACTTGTTATCTTTGGTGAATATCAACCGACTTTCATGGACATTAACAGGCACAACTCCTTGCACAGGATTTAGAAAATTCTATGGCCAGATCAGACATGATTCTCAATACAAATGGCAGTGTGAGGGTTGATGATGAGTTGAGGAAGTTGATCATAGAAGTGTTGGTTGACAATGCCCGATTGAGAATGCAAGTCAATGCACTAATTCGTTGTGCTCTAAATGAACATATGAAGTCAGATAAAGATGATGAAGAGGAAGAGGAGGATCCCTTGAGAAGCAAGGAAAATTTGCCATGCATGGTCCCTCTGTATTGAAGTATATAAATTCAAAATTATAGCCATGTACCCCACACCATAGTGTAAATACAGCAGACCCATCGTTTTGTACTTTCATACACGTATAGCAATATTTTACATATTTTTACATCAAGTGATGTTGATTCGCAAGATTCAGACTGGTCACTTGCTATCGTTGAATCTAAACCATTAAGGTTTCCTCAAACAACCATTAATGCTCAACACAAAACGAATACCTACCAGATAAAATGAACTGTACGGTTGTGGAAATCCCCTGAGCAAATATCATTGAATAGAAGATGGAATTGCAAATTGTCAATGTCCAAACCCGCAAAATTCAAAACAATATACATATCTGCTACAACACTGATCAAACAATCAACTTAATTATGCTTGATGATCGAATACCTCAATTTCCTATAATTTTCATACTTTTCCTTCTGATATTTCACTTCTTTCCACCCAACACTACGGTATAAACAAAGTTTAAAGAAAATAGAATTACTGTGCTTTGTTGGGTGGGGGGAAGCCAAACGCATCAACCCTTGGGAATTGTCTACACTAAGCAGTGGGTAGCATTGATTTGCTTTAGTCGTCTTCCGGGTGTATTTCATCCCCGCCACTGGAATCCAATTCAGGTCATAAATGTAGTTCCTATCACACCCTACTTGTCCCCACCTCCAAACATTCCCATCATATCCTTGGCAGAACCCATTTGCTTCATTAAATTTTGCAAGCCACCCATACCACCAATTTGCTTTAGCATCTGTGGAGGGAGGACTTTGCTCATGTGTTGTGCATTCATATTTCTGGATAAAGCACTCATTGTGTTGTGCATTCATATTTCTGGATAAAGCACTCATTTCACCCTTCTTAGGAATCTTAAGTCCCTTCATTTTGCTCCAGATTTTGGCTAGACGCTTGTACTCCTCCAACATTTCCATTACTTCTCTAACTTGGCGGCCAGAACCCCTTGCTATCCTCATAATACGGGACTCGTTCATCAGCTTTGGATTAGAACTATCCAACTCTGCAACACAAACAAATAAAGATAAGAACAAACAAGCAGTTCCTATTTTCTATTAACAAAAAATGTAGGTTTCCCTATCCAAAAAGGTAACATTCAAAGCATAAATATAGAATGCTGGACTTGCCTTCATTTGTCATTGAATCCATCATAGTCATATATCGCTTAATCTTTGCCTGGCTTTCCTTTTCACGACCTTTTGGCATTAATTCAGCACTAAATCCTGGAAGCATTGAAAATACCTACAAAAATACCCAGATTTTTTTTCAATAGAAAGCTTGTAGGTCACTAATTACTACTAATGATATTTAAATTTTTTTTCTGTTATACATGACTACTTGCAACATTTCAAGAATCAGAACAATCTCTTCTTCAATCTAACAGAAGAAAAAGATAAGAACCTGGCCAATGGGACCCATTTTTAGTATGTTCTGAAACTGCTCATACATAATCCTCAAGGTAAAGTTTCCTTCTGAGAGTTTTTGCAGAAGCTCAGGCTGCTGATCCATTGGAACAACCTCATGAATTTTGTCCATGAATCCAGACCAGTCACCCATTCCTAGATGAAAGATTATTATTAAATTATTACCCATATCAATAAGAAATCCAGTCAAGTGACATTTTCTGGTGCTTAGAACACTTTCAAATCAACATCAAAACTAAAGGACAGGAAGTACCTAAAAGGCGACTAACAAAAGGTTTAACATCAAAAACTTCAAACTCATCCATATGCTCTCCTGTTCCAATAAATATTACAGGGCTTTTTGTTGCTGCAACACTGTAAATGTTATGCAAAATATATATCAATATTACCACAATAGTTAAACGAGACAAAACATTGCTATAAATCTTTAGCAGTCCTAATAATTGTTAAAAAGTATTATTTTCTTTCTGCAAAAAATGCCATTGCAAGAACATTCAAAAAGCATGGTAACGAGGTCTCAAAGTACTAGAGCTTCAGGAATATCAAACACAGTTTAGATATTAATTTATGCTCTTTGATAAAGCATTTATCCAATTGAAAACATTGATGAAAAGGTTACAAAAATCACATGTATACTTACGCACTAAGAGCGCCACCACCCTTTGCATGACCATCCATTTTGGTAACAATCACGGCCCCAACTGCAACACTTTGCTTAAATGCTTGAGCTTGATCAAATGCAGCTTGACCAATACTGCTATCCATAACAAATATAACAAGATCTGGTTTCTGGATGGGAAGAAAGCAAAAAACGTTTTAGCACCTAAAATGCATGTTGATATGTATATGATTAATGAGACCGTGGGACATGAAAGACCAGAAAATACCGTTGCTTCAGAAACTTGGCGCATTTCTTCAAAAAGAGCAGCTTCCTGTTTATGTCGCCCACTAGTATCAACAATTATAAGATCACAATTTTCCTTTTTGAATCTTTCCACTCCTTCCACTGCAATCTTCACAGGATCTGATTCCATATAACTATGTGCAAAAGCCAAAAACATTTGAAATTATAAAATGAAAAAGATTCATAATATTTATGAATTATGATTTGATTACAACTGCATCACTGCCAAGGTTTTATATCCAAACAAAAGGAGAATTTCAAGAAAACAAGTACCTTCCATAAAATGGAATCTTAGCTTTTGTAGCATTTTGTTTTAGCTGATCAAAAGCACCAGCTCTGAATGTATCAGCACAAACTAGTGCTGGTTTCCAACCTTTTTTCTGATGATAATATGCATACTTAGTACATGTAGTGGTTTTCCCAGACCCTGAAAAATTTATGGAAGACAGCATGGGAAGGATAAGTAAACCAATTTCAATAGAAAACACTATAACTCCAATTCTCTATGAATTAGCATAATAATAAATCATGCCTTGTAAACCAACAAACATAACGACACTTGTTTTCCCTTTCTTTGGAGTAAAAGATGGCTTCCCCGGATCCAAAATTTTGCACAGCTCGTTAAATATTGCCTATAAAATAATACAATAAAAATGCCCTATTAAATGTAGAAATCAAAATTAAAGAATTAGGTGGAATTGGGATTACCTGCTGGATGATCCTTCGTTTGTTGTGACCGGCAGCGAGATCATCAAGATTAACTATTTTCTTGATATTAGTCTGCATGTCGCGGACAAGCTTGAATTGGACATCGGATTGAAGAAGAGCACGGGTGATCTCATTGAGGCAGTCGTTCAAAACCTTCTCATCGATGATTGTAGCATTGCTCATCTGCTGAATTGCACGGGATATGCTCCCTCCCAACTGTGCCAACACCATTTTCGATGATTTTTACAAAAAGTATCACAATTAGGGTTTCTGAGAAAGGAATTGGGGGGGTTAGGTTTTAACGAAATTGATAAACGAGGAGAAAGAAAGGAGAGATCAGAGAAACGCTATTATAAGATGTGAATGAGCACATAAACGCCAAGTCGTATCGGACGTGGATAAGCTGCGGGTGAGAAAAAATATTTTATTTATTTATTTTTTTAAAAAGGATGAAAAAAAAGTCTAAAATACATTTAAATTGAATATATTTCTCTCACTTTGTAGATCCTATTTAACATTACAATTCAGGGTTAAAAATTATTTTTATTATTAAATATGTTATCATTAATATATTATTTATAGAAATGTTTTTCTTAATGGAAGATGGTGAATATATATAATAATTGGGGAGTTGTTATTATTATTATTTTGAAGTTTAATGGTATGGATACAGATAATGGCAGCCATGGGAAGAGGAGCCCCTAAGCTCTGTTACTCGTACTCCTTGCATCACCAGCTATTGTTGAAGCCCACAAATAAGAAGCTTATGAATTTCCCAAAGTTCCTCCTCACCACCCCGAATCTCACATCAAACTCCGCGCTGAAAGGAACATCTCCTATCTACGCCTCCAATTATCCAAGAGAAGAAGAAGAAGAGGAAAGTTCGAGCGTTAGAAACAGCAACAGCATCTCTCAGGTCATTCCTTTCCTTCTCTGTTAAGGATGAATTGGTTATCACAGGGAAAGTGATTCTTGATTTTCTCCCCAGTTTTTGTGTATAGAATCGGCTGTAACTGGTGAAGAAAAGAAAAACCCAAAACTGGGGAGAAAGTATATTATGTTTATCGGGGAAAGGAGAGGATAATTCAAAGGTTTGCTGATTTGTGTGTGTCTGTGTGAACAGGAGGACTTGAACTATTTGTGGAAACTAGGGGCTGGTTCTGTTGCAGGTGCAGCTCTGATAAAATATGGAAGCATCCTTTTTCCTGAGATAACAACACCCAGCATCCTGCCAGCTTTAATTATGGTATCAACTCCTGTAATTCTAACCATTTTGCTTTTGCTCAGGCAAAGTCGTAGAAAGTGAAGATCCTCTTATCATCTTCTTGTATATTAGCATCAGAATATCCATACAATTTGGACACTTCTAGATTTTTATTTCAAGTTTGAAATTCTTTATTCATAAAGGGAAATGTTTGCAGAAACATTCCTCCAGAAAGAGACTGGAATGGACTTGCCAATCAGTTGATTGTGAGATATTAATGTAAGCATCAGGTTTATTCATTTGGTGGTGAAATAAAGGTGGAAATGGATGTAGTCCTGTTATGGCACTTGCAAGCATATGTATTTATATTGACCACAAAATCCACCAGAATGATGGCCGCTTTGTATCACCTAATTGACTACGTGTAAACTCTAATATGGAGCTAAAGTCTGCTTGGTGATATTCTTTTCTGACAAGATTATGAAAACATGATTAATACAGTACTGAGAGATGTGGATTGTTTCCTTGTAACTTTCTCTTATTCTTATTAAGAGTACTAAGGGCTACTTGAGGAGGAATATTTTTATTGATTTTAATAACTATTTTTATCGCTTAAGAATGTTTCATTTCCTGCTTTTACCTATTATTATATATACGGTCTAATAAAGCTACTACCATGTAAGATAAACTCTTCTATTCTTGTTCATGTTTTCTCTTGGATATACGGTTAGAGATGGAGCTCAACAATAGCACCCACATGAAATTTGGACAGCTTAATTTCTTGAGTGATCCTAGTGATTGAAGTCAGCGCTAGACTAGCATCTCACTCTTTCACCACCACCATCCTGCAGGTTGAACTCAAGTCCGAGTACTAGAAGAGTAAAGCAATTAGAACACAGCAAGTGCGGAAGGTGACTCCAACAAGCCAAAAAAGCTTAAGCTTGAGCAGGCTCTCAACTTAATCAATTAAAAAAAATCAAATATATATTCCTGAAATATTGCTCACATTTACTCGGTGTTGCTGCTCTAACCTGCTCATAAAATACTCGGGAAGAGATTAATCTGTCGTAGCTTTCCATATAAATTTACAAGAGGGGAAAAAAAAAATCGAAGAATCTCCACTAGAGCGTCCTTAAATTTTCTTCAGCACAACGCTGAGAAATATCAGCGAAAGAAATCCAAGTAAAGCGCTTGGCCCTTAGGACCATGTCTTGAGGGGTACACAAAATCTAGAGGCAAATCAAACTAGTGAAGAATGAAACTCAGAGGTTGTCTTTCAGCCATTTCAGAGCTCCATTTGCAACAGACCTATAAATTCAACAACATTTCAGTTAATGCATCTAAATTTATTGATGATGCTAGAGATGGACGCAAAGGTTCTGTAAAATTGACAGAATATCATAAAGAAGTGTGCTTCAATAGGTAAAAACAAAACAGCGTAACTTGAAAGAAAAAATATTTCGGATAGCTCTGCTCGATATGTCAATGCAGTTAATATGCTCCTGCTAAAGCTCTTAACCCTTGTCACACATGCTTGATTAAATAGTTACTTGACCGTCTTTTTGCCCAATCTAACCAAAACAGTCCAGGCAGGATGTCTCATGATCCTCTTGATTCTTTTCCAGAATTGAAACAGAATAGACCACTAAAGACATGCCGCACTAGCCCAATATTTAATAAAGAACACATCCAAGAATATGCAACAACAGGCACTGAAGCTAAAAGATATCTCGACATGTAATCAGTAAATGATCAGTGGGATTAAAATTAAGATAAGGGTATTACCCAACAAAATCTTTTAATTTCTGCCATACATCATTTTGGCCCTCTGACTCCTCACTTTTCTCAGCAACAGTTTCTGCCTGACTTTCTGTGCTTCTACCTACGAAAGCAACGCGTAATGTTCTTTCAGACTCCCCACAGGATGTATTTAAAATTATATTTTCATCTCTATTTCAGATATTCAAAACTGTAACCAAGCAACGGCTTGCAGAGAAAACTATGCAAATCAAATTATCAGCATTTGGTTGTTCAAGTAGAAACAATAGCAAACCATCTGCTAATGAGAAACAATGGCTTACTTGTAGGTTGAGTTCTGGAGCGAGTTTGCGGTCGAGTGCTAGTAGAATTAGTCAGAGAAGCAAGTTCTTCAAGTAACATGCGCTCATTGGCACTGTAAATATTAGCAAAAACTATGGAGATGAGCTTGAGAAATTATGTAAATTATTTACAGTATTAGAAAATCATCATATAAAAGTATTAAATATGTCTGGTTCTTCAAAGTCCAAACTACTCCATTATGAAAGGAAAATAAACAATTAAGCACTATGTTTAAGCATTAAGCAAGGTCCTATTTCAGCTCTGATATTTAAAACAAGGGTACATCAATCCAAAACAGTAGAATGAAGAAAAAGGTACCAAATTATAATGTATTAAACAGAAGATAAACTGCAAGTCTAGAAGAATGATGGATAAGACAAATACCTAAGACCAGAGAATAGTGTATGGCTATCACATTGAACTAATAATAATAACTAGAATATATGAAGAACATAATTACATACCTTATACGTTTTGGTATGGTAACATTAATCGTAAATAAGTGATCACCGCGTATAGATGGTTTATTCAGTTTAGGTGCACCTTTCTTTGCCAGGACTAGCACATCACCAGGCTGAGTACCTGCTGGAATCTGAAGTTCACTTACTCCTTCAACTGTCTTTACCTGTTTGATTGAATATCATTTCACTTTAGTGAAAAAGAAATTGGGTTCTATAGCAAATAATATCTGAGATGACACCACATGCTGGCAGATCAAAGCCAACTTTCTATCCAACATAAGATGCCAGAGATGATACGTTAAAACTAAGCAGGTCAGTCAGTCAGCATAATGGGGTAGAAAGACAGCCATCCATAACAGCAGGAAGTTTAGGTTTCTTATTATAGTTTGTTTGCCAATTCTTAAGGATGGCACTTTTACCCTGGCCAAACAGAGAAACCTACTCACCAACAAACTCAATGGAGAATCCCTACCTTGCTAAAGCTTGCAACAAGAATGGGTTTAGGCTGGCCCGCCTTAATTTTAGAAAATACATTGTATAACATAATTTTGACTTTTATAAATATGAAAAAAAAGTTGCTTATTTCTGAACAATTTGTACTTTAATTAATTCATTACTTCTTACATATAAATAGATTTTGAGCTACTAATATTGTCTTTAACATAACTCAAAATGCAAGGAAACCACTCTGGATCAAGGAGTTCCAGTTTCAATTTTCACTAATGCATACAAAGCATAGCAGAAACTCTTCTTAATATTCAAAACTTATAATGTTTATCATCTGCATTTGTTTTGTTTAATAATTGAAAGTTGATAATGACTTTGGATCCAATTCCTGATAACTTTAAACTAATGGGACTAGCAACAACCTAACATGGTACAGGTCTAGCCCTGCTCAAGGTCAGGTATCAAGACTTGATACCCCAAGCGACCAGTGAAACTCAATCATTGGCTCTGGTTTCATGGTTCAGAATTTCATGCTGTCTTGGGTTTCAACTTTTTCATTGAAAATTTGTTTCAAGTTGCACTTGCTTGTGCATCTACGACATGAAGGGAGACTCCAAGGAAGCTACGCATGCATTGTTGGTCTGTTTCCTAATAGGTTAAACTTTTAAACGTATTGGCATAAACTGATAAAAGACAGCAAAGGAAACTTGATTTACTAAAGTTTATTCAACTTAAGAAATATCACTAGTTGAAAAGACTGAGTCGCAGTTTTAAACACAAACAAATCTTTAACCTATATTAATTTAAATAACTAAAAGATGACCTTAACTACTGCTCCCAGAATTGCATCAATATAAGTGATAGATACTGTTGAGTTGAGATTTATGCCATCTCTTTGGATTCCAGCTATCTCCTCAACATCCAGATACACAAAAAGATCTCCTGGAGGTCCACTGCAGCAACCAAATTAATTGGTGATTCAGAACATTGTTAATCAGCATTAAATCTGAAAACGATATTCATAATCTAAAATAACCTAACTTCTTGAATGAGTGCTACTACTATCATTACATACATAACCAATTAGTTAGTGTAAAAAGAACTTGACGAAAGGAGAAGCAAATGAAAAAGGAATGTGTAAAGAACTTGGAGAGATTGTAAAAAGAATCTGAAAAGATGAAAGAACTAATAGGTTTTGCTCCAATGACAACAAAAAGGCAATCCAATTATGAGAATTCAGTTGGTTCTGCTCCGACTGCAGATTTATACATTCTTCACTGATGCTAATATTTGCTCTTGCAACATCATATCCCTTTTGCAAGCATTGTGAATCACAGGCAATAGCGCCACAAACAACAATAATTAGAACAAAATAATATAACAAATAACCTGGAAAAGCCTGAAACTATGAAAAGCAATGTTTACCAACATACCCTCTTGGTCCAGCATCACCTTCTCCAGCAACTCTGAGAATACTGCCTGTGCTAACTCCAGGTGGGATTTTAACTTTGATATTTTTCCTAACACGAATACGCCCTTCACCAGAGCATTTTCGACAGTATTCAGAAATGACCTCACCTTCCCCACCACAATTGGGACACAGAGAAACCTAATATACATAAAAAGATCATATATATAAGGAACACTGCATAAATCTCTCATGTGAAAAGTTAGGACTGGAGAACAAAATATCCATGAAGTCGACAAACTTCTAGAATCTGTTGTGGAATTCAGCTCTCAATAGAACCTCCTTTCTGTTGTTATATATGAAGAAAAAGTTCTCACTTGTGGAGTTTCTGCAATTATCATGCATATGATTGGAGAATGATGCTTTTAGAAATCATCATTTGTTGTGGGATTTGTATCAGTCTTTTCTTTGGTGCTTTTGGATGAATTTCTGTGCTTATACAAAGCACCACTTTTTAAGATTGTTTTCTAGCACAACGATTTCTAATTAAGCATTCACTGAGTATCTTCTTTACTCATAAAATATAATATTATTTTCATTAAAATTTTATATACTGTTTGTTGCTAACTCAAGCCATGTTCCCACATGCACCAATTTTTTTGCTATTCACCCTGGAAAATTCTTTCATGAATACTATAGCTTCTCATTGTGCAACTACTGCTGATATTCCTTATTTCCTTGCATATTGTAAAGACATTTTCTCCTAATTGTCTTTGCTGTTGCTACCTTAGTATACATGAATGCATTATGCCATTGCCTTTTTAATCAAACTATCCTCACTTTACATTTCATGGGAAACAACTTGTTATCTTCTTGCATGACTAATTAATCATTGAATTTAATATCATAGAAGTAATCTTGCAGCTTCTAGTCTTTACAACAAGCCAAACTATCTTGACTGAGCATTGAATATGTAAGAAAGATCCAGTTCTTAACAAAATATGAGATCAAATTTTTAAAATTTTGTAGTATACTTGAGCTTTTGAATCAATAAAAAAAATTAGCAACAAAAAAATGTCAAGGAGTAACCAGAGGAGCTCAAGTACCTGCGAGAACAAGCCAAAGGGTGTTTGCTCAGTTCTCATAACTTGACCCCTGCCACCACATGTGGAGCATATCCTCATCTTGGAGCCCATCTTTGCTCCAGTACCAGTACAAACTTCACAAGTTTCCAGATGAGAGAGCTCAAATTCCTTTTCAGATCCAAATATAGACTCAGAAAATTCTAAAGTGATGTCATAACTGCAAGACAATTCAATAGTCAATCATTTCAAGCATTTATCTGCAATTCCAGCTATACAAGTTGATTCATGCACTTCTCCCAACCTGAATTCACAGGACTGAGATGAGATTGTTTTTTGATAAATCGAAAGCTACTTTGAAGAAAGAAAAAGGTCCTTTGCAATCTTTTATAGCTGCCCTTGAGAATTTGGAAAAATATCATTTTGATCTCAACTTGGGAAATATGAATAAAAACAATCCCAGATAAGAAAACTACAAAGCACAACCAGGAAAAGAAAGAAAAATGGGAAAAAATAAAGGGAGGCTAATTTGCAACATTGCTTTAGATGCTCATTTGGTGAAACTTGCACTAGAGACAAGTGAGCTCAATATATAAGTTAGACGCTATACTTGACCCAAAAGTTGTAATCATTGGCTATGAGTTAACAATGTAGGTTTAATTAAGACAAGCTACCACAATAAAGTTAAAGGGAAAATCGCTATTAATATCAGATCAAAACTGCAAACTTAAGAATGGGAATCAATTCATAAGCCATTAAGCCCTTAAATTTTACTGGACGCTTGTTCCATCACACCAAGCTAATTGTGCTTATCTGCTAAAGGGGTATTGAGTCAAAGAATAAGCAAATACTAACTAACACCATAAGGCTTTGTATACATACGAAAAGTATTCTTTTCCCCATCTAATCCTCTTTCTGACCCAAAATGTTTAAATGAAGTCAAAACAAAGATTAAGACTACATAGGATGATGAAACAAAATTCATACAAAGCTACTGCACTTGATGTCACGAAGTGTTGAAACAAGCTTCTGTTGGAAAAACTTAACCTTCGACTCACCGTATGTCTTCACCCTTAGTAACAGTAGTACGGCGGCGTGTATTGAACCCAGTTTCCATGCCAGGAAAACCACCCATGGTTGGCCCAAAGAATGTCTCAAATAGATCAAAAGGATTAGTCTGCAGAAGTACAAGTGATTTAGTAAGTTCAAATCACCCTCTATTATATCCAATTCATCTATATGTTGCTATTTCCCATCTTAATCAAGAACAAGAATAATTACATTAACCTTTGGGCATGTGTGCAATTCAACATGCCATTGTCAAAACTCATCAATTTCACAATCTCATGCAGCTTTCAGGATATATCAAGTTCACACAGAAAATCAAACAAGACAAACAAACATGCAACTTTAGTTATATCATAATGCAAATCTCTAGAAAAATACAATTTTAACCATTTCCACTGAAGAGCAACAAAATTGAATTTCTATAAATATGGCATGCTAAGAGAGATATAGAAGCCAACGCTTTGCAAATTGACCACTATTACATAAAATATCATTTAATAAGCAGCATATCAAACATCAGAGCTGGGTTGATCACTTGCCTCCAATAATTGTTTCCTCAGATAGCAACTTTGTCAACTTTTAAGGTGTTCATCAATTTTCCTAGATATTATTAGAATATGTGTGTGTGTGTTGTACATAAAAATGCAGTACCGTATAAGCACTTGATGCTCCTCCTACTGTACTCTTAACTCCAGCTTCACCATATTGGTCATACAGAGCCCTCTTTTTATCATCTGATAGCACCTGACAGCGTGTACTTCAGAATTCAAAAGACAATATGACAAACTCAATAACCTCAGCTGAAAAACTTAATAAAGTCAAATAAACAATATGGAAGATGATATATACTAGCCAGGATGAACTATTGCATAACTAGCAAGACCATCGCAGAGGTGCTTTATTAGACAGTTTGTCAATCCTAACTGAAAAGAAATATTTAAATTATAGATTCAATAAGAAGTGAAAAATCTACATAATTGCTCGATTGAAAATACAGCAATCCATGCATTACACCTTCCATAAAAAGCAAGAGAAATTTGGACTAAGATGCTTGACACAGCATGTGGAAGATAGTTATCCCTAGAATAAGAAATGGACCATATAATTCATCCGTAAAGTTATTAATTGCATATTGCCATCTCAAAGTATGAAATCAATGAGAACGTCATAGGCACATTGTTAGTTCAACATTCTTATGCGTACCTCATAGGCAGCACTTATCTCCTTGAACTTTTCAGTTGCTCCAGGTTCCTTGTTAACATCTGGGTGGTACTAAAATCACAATAAAACTTAAATTTCAGGATTCCAAGAAGGAGAAAAAGAAATATCAGGTAGCATCCAAATAAAAAGACACTAGATTACATGGATACATGACTGCAACAAAGTAGCCTCTTGCAAATTTTAGTTTATGTTTTTCTTATTTCCTTTCAAAATCGGTGAAATAATAAAAGCAAAACCATTGCATCACAAATTAGCTGCTCAGGATTTTCACCCTTCTTCTATATACCCACCTAAAAGGCTAAAAAACCTCTCCATTTTGATTCCTATTCCTCAGCAACAAAATAAACTAGCAACAAAACCAATAGCTCCAAGGAATGAAAAATTAATACCTGGCGAGCTAACCTTCGATAAGCGGCCTTGATTTCTTTACTAGTAGCAGATTTGGGAATACCCAGGGTAGCATAGTAATCCCCAGAAGCATTAATCACAGGTCGAAAACGATTGGTGGAGGCCTTGGTCCTGACCTTAAGAGAAGTTAAAGAAACATAGGCGAAATTCTTGTGAGACCAAAGGTGGGAGCTACCCGTGAAGAAAAATGACGAGGTAGAAGAAGTAGAAGAAGAAGAGGAAGGCGAAGAGAATCTCAGAGAAGGGACGAGAGAGAGAGCTGCGGTTGTGGCAGCTGAGGCCATTGAAGAGAAGTCGATCGACGAAATTGGTTATTCAAGAAAGGATTCTGGTTTTATTGTTCATTATTGAGGTTAGTGTCTCCGCCAGAAAGAGGGAAGAAATGGCTGTGTATTAATGGAGGTGTGGATGAAGAAGGCGAGAGCAGAGAGAGGAAGAAAGCATGGCCCGAGAGAGAGAGAAGATAGTGTAAATGGTCGGTGTAACTTTTACGCTGCACACGTGCTAAAATATGTGCCTTCACTTTTCTTTTCATTTTCCTAGAAAATTTAAGGAGATTTTCTCTCCCTCTTTACTTTCCACTGTCGTCAGTCTTCTCCTTTTGTTTTAATGAATTTTTTTTTAATATGGAATATGTACATATATATTTATATAGTAAGTGCAAATTGTTTTATTGGGTTGATTAGGGGACAAATTCAAAATTATCATCTCCTTATATTGAAATTTTAATCACAATAATACTAAAAATACTAGAGTATATCTTATAAATCTAAATTTATAATATTTAACTTTATAAGATTTCTCAAACCAGTTTCAGTTCAAATTTAAGAAAAGTTAACTCCCATCAAGAATTAAAACCATTGACCTAATTTAAGTCTAGTTTAAATATAATATTCATCACTTTTTCTACATTGATATTTTAATTTTCATATAAAATATTGCAAATATTGAATCAAATAAAAATTAAAATAATTATTTAATTATTTTTAAAATGATTTTTAAGAAAAGTAAAGACTAAAATAAAAATTTTCTAGAACAAACTAAAATCTTATTATAAAAATAGTGAACTCAATTAAGAGAAAATTTTTAAAATTCAAAAACTAAATTTTTAAAATTCAAAAACTATCTCCATAAAATAATGTTTTAATTAATTAAATTAAATTACAAAAACTATAGCAATTATCACTTTCAAAAACAAGCTCCTCATCATCAGTTCGCATGGTTTCTGTAATTTCTAGATCATGAAAATCATGGAATTTGAAGTTGGCACCATAATTAAAAGAAAGATTTTCCTTTTTTTTCAAAGAAACTGATATAGGTTCAGATGCTCTGAACGCCTTGTTGATGCCGACACAAAAATGTATCGCGACATCAACAGGACGCATGATAGAAGAAAGTATACGAGTTGCTGTACTTTGTGCTAATTTGCTGAAAAAATAATTAAAAACAAACACCAAATTTCTTTTTTCCTTATAAAATGCCACATACTAGGATTAGTGGCCTCCCATATCAACTGAATAGGGAAACATACATGAAAACCTATGCCAAAATCAACACAAAATGCAGTGGTAAACAAAGCATGCATTTGCTACATATATCAATCAGATGTTGGTTCACATCTTTATTAAAAGACATCAGGATGGAAACGTCCCGGGATGGGACTGCTTTGCTCGGCCTGTCTCAATTGCATCATTAATGCATAGTTATTCACCTGAAAACAAAACCGTCAACCAGATTTGTTAGTGTGACCAAAAATTGAATTTATTCATTACCAAATTTCTAGTCCAAGTATTTGAACTTTCTTATCCTTTTTCTTCCTTTCTTTCATTCCACTAGCACAGCCTTCAAACTTGGAACTGACAAAACAGGAGATAGAACAGATGAAGGAAAAAGGTTTATGAAAACTTTAATTCTGACCTCAAGATTTTTCATCTGCTGTTGATATTGAGAAACCAACTGCTGCAACTCCCGATGTTTATCCTCAAACTCTTTCTGACGTTCATGCTGGATAGCCACAGCTCTTTTCAGGATGGAGTTCTCTCGCATCAGTACTTCAATATGCTCTTTTAACACCAGATTTTCCTGAAATAGAAAAGACTGATTATATATGCGCACACAAATATGTTGTCTAATGGGATTGAAAAGTTTAGCATCAGATTCTAAACTTTTTCTTCTACTTTATACCATATTATATGTAGTAAAAAACAATAATTTCATAAAATTATGTACTTGATCTGCAACTTTTTGTCATCAAGTTCTTTCTAGCTCTAATTTATCTAATTCAAAAAATCATCTAAAAGATTAAAAAATATGTTGACATTCTATGCAGAGTCTCCTACTAAGGAGTGAGAAATTCTTAGACAAAGAATGCGTAATGTGCAAACTATACTTCTAAGGAATATCTTACACATTAACTTTTAACCATAAGCTGAACATGGTATCAAAGAATATTTTTACTAAAAAAAACTTCTATTCATCATGAGTAAAATCAACCAGTCATTGCCAGCATAAAAACTCCTTTCCTAATTCCTGCCCACTTCTCCCTTGACATAAGGAAGATTTCAAGCCAACTATTAGAAAAAGAATGGTATTCTACTTAAAACTTTTCTAAATTAGAAACATAATGGCATTCACCTTAGACTTTCTTCAAGAAAAATATACCTCTTAAAAGACTTCTATTCTACTTCTTATTTTCTAGCATAAGCTGTCATGAAGCATGCACCTAACTGCTGCCTAGTACAGTAACACTCTGCTCTCTGCAGAGAAGATAACTCATCCCTCCTTTGTTTTTTTTAATAAGAGGAGACAAATGTTCAATCCAGGAGAAAAGCAAGGTTCCCAAGGTCCCTGTAGACTCTATAGTAGTTGACAATAGTCAAATGTTGGAGACATCAAGAATTGACGTGTTTCCCAAGGTAATCTTAAGAGCATTATATTTTATTACTTTATGCCAATAAAAAAAAATCACGAACCTTAGCATCCTAGTAGTGCAGCATCCACGACAGAGCATTGTCTGGAAAAAAAAAGTCTGTGTACTATAGACAGATAGATACCTTCTGTAAACTCTGTGCTGCATCTTCAGCAGCATGCTTGCTGATAGATTTCTCCAAAATCTCCAGCACCCTTGATGCACGGGCTTTGGCATCTTCAACACCAGTAGCACTCATCACTTCCCTTATAAACAAGTCCACCCATTCTGCACCATCCACAGGGAGGTTAATTGGCACTGGCATATTCTCAGAAGCTGTAGCATCTCCATTATTGGTCAATGTACCTGTCAATTTTGCAAGCAGCTGTAAGGTTCCTTTTCCTCTATTTGACATCAGATAAACTAAACCAAAAATGTTTTAGAAGAACCGCAGTATGTTGTCTGATGCTCAGCAACAATTTAGTTCTACTGACCATGCCAGTTCACATTGCAAAGCTAAATGCAGCTTCCATCACAACAATAAACTGTTCTAGAGAGTGAACCTTCACAAGAATGCCATTACTAAAATTGATCGCTTCCATGAGGAGCCAGTCCAACAACTAGAGTAAAAAGGGAAAACAAAAAATTCATATACCTAGAATGTTTGGTAAAATTGTATCCAAGACCAAGAGAGACATTGCTAGGATAACAAAATAAAACTTGAATTATGTTGTGAATCCGAAGAGACATAAACCTAATGGCCATGGTTACATGCTTTGAATGTAAGATATTAAAAGACTCAAACTCCATATATAAAAAGGATTAAAAACATAGCTGGCAATAAAAGAAGCTTAGGTCCCAGAATTTATGAGTACTAAAATGAACTTGGTTCCCATCTCTACTTAAGAACAAATCCAAGTGATGTAGAAATAAGCTTCACACAGAACTACAAACCATTCAAACAAGAGACAGAGAGAGAGAGAGAGAGAGAGAGAGAAACGGTCATTCATACGGTTAAAACAGTTTTTTTATTTAACATGTGATGAATTAACATACCTTCCACTACATTTAGACTAGCTTCTTCATCAGAAGCCAAATTATGCTCTGCAGATTTTAAAAAGTGCTCATTCAGGCTCTTGATCGTAGAGTCCAAATCATTAGAAGATTCAAAAAATGCTCTCTCAAGAAGCTGCACGTAAATCACAACACAATCATTGGTGAGGGCATTTTGCCATCAATAAGGTTACAGTTGACAATACTTTTAGGAATCTGATAATGGCAACAAAAGAGAAGAAAAACCAGATCACTCATTGCAAAACCAAAAGAAACGGGATATGTCATTGAAAATGAATCTATCACACATAACGTTTAGATTTGCTGGCATACATTATTCAATAGGGAGAATGCAACGAGGTAGAAAAGTGTGCCGCTATGTCATCAGTTACTGCCCTTCTTATGACAGAGTAAACACTGATTTGAAATTCTCCTATCCCAGAATGGAAGTTTGACTAGCAAGATTACTTAACCCTCCATTTTGATCAAGAATTTCACAAGAATTAATTCAACTGCTTTTCTTCAATCGATTCTCTTATTTAGAATGAGAGAATTCAATTCTTTTTTTTTTTAACTACAAAAGTTTTTCATGTAAAATCATGCATGATTTCATAAAAATTCACTTGAATTCTTTTCTTGAATGAAAGATGTAAATCAGGTTTCAATCTTCCAAAACATCATCATTTATGATAATTATTTAAGCTTGTCTAAATTTGAAGTTGAATGAAATTTTACATTATAGAGATTAACATACTATCTCAACTTGGACATCTAATTTTAAGTTTAATAATCTAATTTTTGCTCAACTTCATGAGCAGTTAATGGAAAACGGTGGATTTGAACTTACTGAAATCCAATTTAATTGAATAGATCAAAATTAATCGATTTCAAATAACGATATTTAACCGAAAAACAACAATAAATCACGCAAACGCCCATACCACACGAAAAAAGCACCATGTCTATTAGAAGCCAAATAATGTCATAATATGAGTCTGAGTAACATAAACACACTCCAAATACATATATCATCCACTATTCGAGAGAGATAGAAAGAGACTTGAGAATCGACGTGCGGGAAAAGAGCTTTAAGCTGGTGGATAGGTGAGGGAGGAGAGAAGCGAACAGGTGAAGAAGAAGAGGAACTGCATCGAAGCCTTTTGGATACAGGAGGCGAGGGAAGATCCTCCAGCATGAAGGATCTCTTGCTTCCGCAAACCGCTGCTGACATTTTCTGGCGAATTCTAGGGTTTCCTGGCAGAGAGATTATGAGTTTGTATGGGGTTTTGGCTTGGGGATTAGGTCAGCGGGTTCTGCTGTGGCGTTTGATTTTTTGGTGATTTATATTAGAATATACATAGCGCTGAAGTGATGAGAAGATGTAAAGTGGTGGCCTTTTTTAAAAGGACAAGATGGGCGCGTGTCTGCGCTTCCGGTTTCCCAGGGCATAAAACGATGTCGTTTATGTTCCGGAAATTGGGAGCTCAACGTGAACGCATGGATTGGAAAATTTAATTAATTTAATTTATAACGAACATATGTAAATTTCAAAAATATTGTGTAGCGTATGGGTTATAAAATTGTAAATTTAGGACCAAAATGTAATTTTCTTTTCATAGTTAAAGAGGTATTTGCATTGAGACGAGACTCCGACCTCGGGAGAAAGCAGAAATTTCTAAACCCTGCGCTTTCCTCAGCTCCTCCCGCGACAGCCACCGCCACCCACCTGTACCGGAAAACACTTCATCTAACTTCAAGGTAACACTCTCTCCCTCTAGTTGCTTTGAATTTTTTTTCTTCTTTTCTCTCACGAGCTTTGATTATAGAAAAAGACTGAAAGCTGAAAGGAAAGGAGTGAATTCTGAAAATAATTCAGTACTGTTGGAAATTTCAATGTAATTGGATATTTGGATATTTCTCAATCTCAGCTAAATAAACACTCAATGAGTTCTTTTTTGTTGTTTTCTAGAGGGTCTCATAGCTGACCTATCTATTAGGTTTTCCTAGAAAACAAGAAGAAGAAGAAGCAGCAACAGCATGCCATCCCTAAGGGCTGCTATTCCGAGAAGGGCTCACAAGGAGCGATCTCAACCGTGAGTCGCTAATAATTACTTTACTCTTTTTTCTGTAATTCTTTGGCTACTCTTCCTATTCGATCCTATATCTTTTTTCCTATTTCATTTATTTCCAATTTGAATATCATGCCAGTGGTTCAAGGAAGAAATATGGACTCCTTGAAAAACACAAGGACTATGTCGTCCGTGCAAAAGCTTTCCACAAGAAGGAGGAAACTTTACGGGTAGAGTATATTTGCTTGATGTAAAGTTTTCCTTTTTTTTTTTTTGCTTTAATTGTTTTACTTCTTTACTAAGCTGTAATACTGGGCTATGATTTTTTTGCAGAGGCTCAAAGAGAAAGCTGCTTTTAGGAATCCTGATGAGTTTTACTTCAAGATGGTTAAAACTAGAACTGTCCGTGGAGTTCATAGACCAGAGTAACATATTCTCACTTTTTTTTCTCATCAGCTTATTCTTATTTTATTTACTTGTAATTCACTTGGCCTACCACACTTTATTTTTAGGAGTCAGGCAAACAAATACACCCATGAAGAGCTCATGTTGATGAAGACACAGGATATTGGATATGTTCTACAGAAGCTGCAAAGTGAAAAGAAGGTGGGTGGTTGATAAATTTGTTCCATAGGATTTATGGTTAATTTTGGGATTTTTCATTTTAGGACTACTCTTTTCTATGTGATGGCAATTATAAAATTATGTTATTTTCTGCAGAAAATTGAAAAATTGACTGCCACGTTGCACTCTGTTGATAGTCAGCCATCAAACAGGCATATTTACTATGCAGAAGACAGGTTTGAGCTCCTAATGTCCTATTGTTATTACAATATTCTCATATAATCTGTTTATGTTCTGACTCAAATTTTATTTCTCGAAGAAGTAGAAAGAGTAAATAATAAATGTTTATTAATGTTGAAATGATTAATTTCACCTCCACTACATTCACATAGTGAAAAATGAAAACAAAAGTCCTGCTTGGTTATGTTTAATCATACGATACTACCTGTTTCTTTGCTATTTATGTGATGAGGCTACATGTCATGGTGTTGAGAGGAGAGGGAAGAAAAGGAAAAGAGGGGGATTGGAGGATGCAGTTTACAAATAGAGGTTCATTTGGATTTAGGGAATGAATTTCATGCGATGGTCTAATCATGGTGTCAATAGGTTTTGCATAGACTAGAATGTTGGAGTTAATCAATGCACTAAATCATATTTTAAAGATCCAACAATGGGACAAATAAAATAATATAAAAACACCACAAAAATGATGCCTAAATTACATGTATCACTACTACTACATGCTGTTATATGTAGCCACAGTATACTTTCTTATTTACTGTTCTACATCTGTGGGTTCAAGTGGAGCCAAAATCACCATATTTGGTAGCATATTGAGTGCCTGCTTTGTTATACATCATGCTGATGGTCCACTATGAGTTGGTTTTGAACTCTTCAACTATCATCATTCTCAAAACTTATAAATGTAACTTTGTTATTGTAGGCAGCAGAAATTAAGAACTTCTCTCCTTTTTTTATTTTTTCTAATATGTATACTTGTGTAGGTGTGTGTTATTTACCCTGTGCTTGCTATTTTCCTTGCCTTGATAACAATTGTCTCACTTTTCGGACAAGTAACTTTGATATTTGCTAACATACTAAGATAGTCACATCTTTTGTTTGTTTAATTCTCCA
>CAOGCB010159180.1:0-29425 GCA_948266635.1 Cnidoscolus chayamansa | reverse complement strand
CTCTCTTTTTCATCTTTTCTTCCTCATGTCGCAACTTTGACAAACCCATAGACCTATTAAAGACAGACATTCATATTCATTGAAGCCACCATCGTTCAAGGCCATATGCACGTTGGAAAACCAAAAATCTAATAACCGTCTCGAGCCATATGTACTTAGAGATACTTGCTCATCATCGCATCAACTTCTGAAGCTATGGTTGTTCTTGGTTTTGATTTGTGAAATTGCTTATTAGTTGTGATAATCTATTTTAATTGGCTGTGAAACGTTTGAGATTTTTTAATATTATTGTTTGATTGTTAAGAAGTTGAAGTTCCTGCAATTATATATTTGATTAGAATGTTTTTCCATTAAACCATTGTTGTAGCTTGTAGATTTAATGGTTAAATTTCCTAAATTTAGTTTGCTTGATTTGCTAGTTGCTTCTTGCGGAGAGTGAAAGGGACAAACAGCATTTGATATTCTATAAATCGACTGAATCTCTTTATTCAATTTGATTTCGATTAATGTTTTATTTTAATTTGATTTTTCAATTTTTCAATTTCAGTTTGATTCAGCATCAAACTAACGAAATGCCCTCCCAAGAATAATTATCATAAATGAACAACTAAAAGCAATGGCATTCATATTCATATAGTCCCTCTGGGAACTCGATTACGTAATTGTCGGTTAGAAATTGCAGGTTTGGCTACTAAATGTCCATGATAACGGCCCAAACCAAATTTCAGTGAATTGAAGTTAACGAGCCATAGAAATAGTCATGCAGGGCAAAGAATCTCTTAGGAGCACCATTGGATTTTCAATGCAAAGTTAGAGTCGATCAAGAATCCTTATATACCAACAACGTTAGCCAGCAGGAGAACAGAGAGCATAGTTTCATAATTAGCCAAGTACCTTTACTCTTGGCCCACAGACCATTGTATCTTTTTCTAGAAAGGGTAAGTGCTTTTTTGGGAAGAAAAGAGAGACACCAACCATCACATCAACTGTTTTTGTTTTTTTTTATTATTATTTATTTATCATTAGTTAAAAAAAAAAAAACTAAGATTCTCTATTTTACAGATGCACGGTAGAAGAATTGGTGAGAGAAAAAGCATAACATATATACAAAAATCATTGACAGTAATTACACGCAAAGCGCAAAGTGAGCGAGAAAGGTCAGTTAGTTACTACAGAAGATGATTAGAGATATCAACCCTTCTTCCACCTTTTTCGGAGATTCTACGTGCCCTATATGCTATGCCTTTAAATAAAAAAAATGTCATTATGAAATCATTTTAGGGTATCACATAATTCAATTATTTATATAAACTTATATAAAATAAATTAATATTTAATATACTATTTAGATGGTATATTTTAGCTATCTAAATATTAAATTATATAGATAAATGTGTATTTTATGTGATTACATGAACTTAAAGTTGAGAGTAAATAAAAAAAATGAAAAGAGTAAATATAATACAAAATATTTAAATTATAATATTAAATGAAAATAAAAGATGAAAGAGTAAATATAATTAATTAGGTTGCAATGTGAAATGAATTGGTCATATAAATAGTTGGATACAATATGAAATGATACATAAAAACAATTATAAATTAACATCTAATATATAATTATTAATATATGCGAAAAAGGAAGCTACAAAGTTCCAGTGAAGAAATGAGATGGCAATGAAAATCAGTATCAACACTGGTTGGCTAGTTGCCTTGGTAAAGAACAAAGCAAGTTCGAGTTGAAGGATCTTTAAAAGTACGCAAATTAATACATCTAATAAAATAATAAAAGTATTCATAATAACGCAAATAGAAATGTCTATTAGCATCATCATCTAGGTCGTCAGGTGATCTGAAAGCCATGACGCAAATAGAATGATGTCAGCACGCAGATGTCAGGGTCTAACTTCGAACAAGCACACTTTCTTTTTCACAATTTATTTATTTATTTTTCTTCAACACACTTCAAATATCATTATGAATCCCATTAATCACATATCCCCTTATTCGATGGCCACAATTTCAACGTTATCTTTTTTTAATTAATTAATTAATTTGATGCTTGATTATAGTAATTGTAGTCCACATCTCCAGCAGCAAAATCTGATTGATCTTAGTTGTCGAATTCCAATATACTCCATACATTTTAACAATTTATTAATCATCTCATTTTCCTCAAAATATATATAACTGGAAACAAAATAATAATACAAAATTATCAACCATTCATACAACAACAATCATCTCATTTTTTTTTTATCAACCATTCATACAGAATTAAAAAAATAAAATAAATTAATAGCTAAAAAATGCAATCATTCACCGTTATAAATAGACATAGGTATTCTAATTCCATCGTATTACCAACCCCCCAAAAAAAAAAAAAAAGAAAAGAAACAAATATCAATACTGATGGCTTCCTCTAAGCCACTGCTGGCTGACCTTGCATCACTGGGTGTCAAATATGTTCCGTCCAACTACATCCGTCCCATCTCCGACCGTCCAAATCTCTCCGATGTTGAGCTATCCGATGCCTCTATTCCCCTTATAGACCTCCAGGGCCTTCACGGTCCTAATCACTCTCTTGTTATAGCCCAGATTGCCCGAGCTTGCCAGTTTGATGGTTTCTTTCAGGTCAAGAACCACGGAGTACCAGAGGATATGATCGATATCATATTGAGCACAGCGATAGATTTCTTCAAATTACCTGAAAAAGATAGATTAAAGAGTTACTCCGACGATCCTACCAAAACTACCAGGCTCTCTACCAGTTTTAATGTCAAGACAGAAAAGGTCAGCAACTGGAGAGACTTCTTGAGACTCCACTGCTACCCACTTGAGGATTACATCCAAGAATGGCCTTGCAATCCTCCATCATTCAGGTATTCATGTCTCTCTAGTTAATTACAATCTATAATGATTTCTTGACGTTTCACATTCAACACAGGAAGAATGTGGCTGAATATTGCACGAGCGTTCGCGGGCTGGTGTTGATACTGCTTGAAGCCATATCAGAAAGCTTAGGTTTGGGACGAGACTACATAGACAAGGCATTAAGTAAGCATGGACAGCACATGGCCATCAACTATTACCCCCCCTGCCCACAGCCAGATCTCACTTATGGATTGCCTGGGCATACTGACCCCAATCTAATCACCATTCTTCTGCAAGACCAAGTGCCCGGATTGCAGGTTCTAAGAAATGGCAAGTGGGTTGCTGTTAATCCCATTCCCAATACCTTCATCGTCAACATTGGTGATCAAATGCAGGTACATATCAACTTAATTAACAGGCCAAAAAAAAAAAAAAAAAGATGCTAAAAACATCACCCTCTTATTAATCGCATTGCACTTGATTCATTTACTTCAGGTCATTAGCAATAATCGGTACAAGAGCGTTCTCCACAGAGCAGTGGTGAACAGTGACAAGGTGAGACTATCTATTCCGACGTTCTACTGTCCTTCGTCTGATGCTGTGATAGGGCCTGCTAAGGAGTTGATAGACGATGAACATCCAGCAGTTTATAAGCATTTTACATACGCGGAATACTACGATAAATTTTGGAACAGAGGACTCGAAAAAGAATGCTGCTTAGACCTGTTCAAGATATCACCTGCTTGATTTAAGTGCTATCATTTAACTTTTCTTTCGAAAACATGTAAATTTTCAATCTAATATGTATTATTATTATTATTTTTTTTTTGTGGGAAGATAAGATTTTCATTCATAGAGTAAAGGGCCAAGTCCCAGTTACAACTGATGCTCAAACGAAAAGTAAACACATGGTCCAAAAAACCAACTTAGATGAGAAAATGAGAGCTTAGGCCCAAAAATATAAAGCCCAGAGCTATCAAAGAAATCCTAACGCTAAGATGGTGAAGTAGCTGTCACTTTGCATTGCCGATGAGATCCTCCATTAACTAGAGGCGACGTAGTGGGAGGATCAAAGAAAAACTGTAGAAATAAAAATTAAAAAAAAAAAAAAAGGAAGAAGCAGAAGAACTCAACCCTCTAGAGTCTTTTTAAAAAAAAGTAAGAACCAAATGAACACAACAGGACGGTGGGAAAGCACAGCAACACCAACGCAGGAAAAAGACCGATGGAGTTGTTCGGCATTCTAATCGCAAGCCTACCATCAGCTATATCTTAGATGGATATTAGAGAACGATAAAATCTTAGCTGTATGTGCCAAAAAGGAGAAGGATGGATCAGATATAAGCCATCAGGAGGCTGATATTACATTTAACTTCTAAGCAACAGCCATAAGCTGAACATCTGAATCTAAAGCATACAGATAGATAGACACAGGCAAAGATTGAATGAGCACACAAACAAACAACCACTACGACTAAAAAAACTAAGTTAATTTAATTAATAAGGTTATCATTTTCAAAGTAATCGAATTGAGAATGGAAAATTTAAAATTAATTAAAATTAAAAATTTTAAAAAAATAATGCATTTCCTTGTCCAACATGTTATAATTGCAATGCTATCTATCTTGGAAGAATGACATTCTGATACGGCTTTGAGAAAAGTCTGATCACCAAAAGGAAAGATGAAAAATGAATTGAATAGGTTCATGAAGTTGAAGATATTTTGAAGTCAAGATATTTGAAAAAGTATAAATGTAAAATATTTGAACAGCCCTTTTAGGAATAAGTTTTTCTTTTTTTTTTTTCTAATCTAATAAAGTTCTTAATGTAAATTATATGTAATTTTTTAGTTTTTAAAAAAATATTTTTAAAATTAAAAAATGAATACTATAATGAAGATTAAAAAAAATAATTAAATTATTATTCTTAAAATTTAAATAAAGGAGGATATTCAAAGATGAAAATAATAAAATAGAAGGCAACAAAATGAAACGAAAGATGGACGTTGGAGTTGCACAGATGAGGCAGCCGCCAGCCAGAAGAGAACAAGAAAATGAGTCATTTTAGTACAAGTCAATGGCGTGATCGATGAAGCAACCATTCTCATGTTTACAACCCCAACTTCCATATTTATAGTTTATGAAAATATACCCACATGATGTCCAAATGGCATCCTTTACCACTGCCCATGAACAACAACAAGAAGAAGACTATGCGATGCAAATTGTTAGTGCATCAGTTCTGCCTATGGCCTTGAAGGCAGCAGCAGAGCTAGGTGTCCTCCAGATTTTAGAAAAATCTGGTCCTGGTGTACTGCTTTCCTCTTCTCAAATTGCCTCCCAACTTACAATCCTCCACAGTCATGCTGTCCCGCTTTTGCTCGACCATATCCTCCGCCTTCTCGCTAGCAATCGTATTCTCACGTGCTCTGTAACCACCAACACCCATGATGGCCGGCTTCATAGCTTATATGGTTTAGGACCTATGGCCAAATACTTCATCAAGAACCGAGATGGGGGATGCTTGACTCCCCTTCTATCTATGATACAGGACAAAGTTATGATGGAAACTTGGTAATACAAGTCCCTTTTTATTACTTAAATTCATAGTCAATTTCTACTCAGCCTGCCTAATCCAATGGAACATCACAACAGGTACCACTTAAAAGATGCAGTTGTTGAAGGAGGAATTCCATTTGATAAGGCACACAAGATGAAAGCCATCGAGTACATGGGGAAAGATGCGAGATTTTCTGAAATCTTCAAGGCCTCCATGAGGGATTTCAACCCTCTGTTGATGCAGAGAATTCTGAACACATATGATGGTTTTCAAGGTCTAAAGTCCTTGGTAGACGTCGGGGGTGGAGATGGTTCTATCCTTAACATGATCATTTCCAAGCATCCTTCTATTAAGGGTATCAACTACGATTTGTCTCCAGTGATAGAAAAGTCACCCTCTTATCCAGGTACTCTCAAGTACTTCATTGGATACCCTGGTCTGATCTTCTCTTGTTTTTTTTTTTTTTTATTTTTTTTATTTCTTTGCTTTGATGTTAAATAATTATTTGCTAACTCCCAAGTTTTGATCACCTGGTTCACTTTAATTCCAGAAACATTTAATTCATTTATGCGACGTTTACCGCAGGTATCCAACATGTTGCAGGGGATATGTTCACGAGTGTTCCAAAAGGAGAAGCCATTTTCATGAAGGTTAGGTCTCATATAACTAGAAACATCTTTGTAGTGGATTCCTCTCTATTAAGCTTAGCACCCATACCCCTGTAGTGGTTTGTTTTGTGGCTATTGAAATTTCACACAGGGCATCATAATTTTGTATGGAACAGTGGATACTCCACATGTGGGATGATGAAGAATTCGTAAAGCTGTTAAAGAATTGCTATGAAGCTCTGCCATGTAACGGAAAAGTGATAGCAGTGGACATGATAGTTCCAGAAGCCACTGGAACTAACACTGCACATAGAAGCTTGCTGCAGACATGTTTGCTCCTAACAAGCATGAATTCAAAGGGAAAGGAAAGAACACAGATGGAAGTCCAAACTCTGGCTAAAGAGGCAGGGTTTTCTCATGTTCAAGTTGCAACTTGTGCTTATAATTTTTCAGTTGTGGAGTTGCTTAAACAAGTGTGACTATATTATTGTCAAGTCTCCTGAACTCTGAAATTGTGTCTGGCATGTTAATGTATGGTTTGAGGCAGTAACTCCTTGAAAGCGCTTTATTCTATCAGGAATTTAACCTAGATGTTTTCTTGCATTATGAATTCATCAGCACAATATTGTGGCTATAAAAATCCCTGCAAATAAAGAGAGCATTTAAAATTTTCTGTTTCACAAGCCAAATACAAGATTTTTACTTTCAGTTCCCTTCTTAGTCACAGATTTCCACGAACCAATGATTTGATAGCAAGTTACTGCAGCAACCATCAATTTCATAAATTAGTCTGGCAACCAATTTTTAACTGGTACAAAAGTAGAACTCTAAATAAGCCGAATAGCTGGTTTATCCACACAACTGAGATGAAAAACTAAATCATTTTCAGTTCTACAGCTAACAATGAGCCCATACAATTGAAAATTGTATCTACTAGCGCTCAATCTGAATAGTCACATGATTGATATTGTATTCTCTCCTAATGTAGTCTATGACCTTGTCTAGTACCATGTCAGCATCTGCTTCAGGCTTGATCTTAACATGACAAGCCAATAAAACTTTCCCAACTGTTATTGCCCAGATGTGAAGCTCGTGAAGGGCAACCACCTCATCCATTTCACAGAGACCCTTCTCAATCCTAGTGGCATCAATCTCTCTTGGTGTACTCTCCATCAGAACCTCTAAAATCTTCCGCAACATCCTGATCGTCGTGACTAATACAATTAGTGAGAATACAAGTGTACATATCAAATCAATAATCTTCCATTCTGGTTTGTACCAAATTATTGCTCCACCAATCATTACCCCAACACTCTGTATGGAATCCCCCAGAACATGAAGATAAGCCCCCTGTACATTGATGTTCCGTTGTTTATTCTGTTTACATCCATTCTCAATTTTAGCTTCATCCCCTGAGTAAGTCCTAAGCAGAGGCGCAGAATGATCTGATTCATGTGTATGATGATTCTGATCATTGTGCTGTGAGTTCCCCAAATGATGATGTTGACGATGTTGATGTGTAGATATGCTTAGGCCATGGCTATGTCCGTGAACAGGTGCATCATGACTATGTCCATGTTCATCACCATGTCCATGGTGGTGACCATGCTCATGACCCAACAAGAGTGCCATCGCAATATTAACCCCCAAACCAAATGCAGAAACAACAAACATAAGAAATCCCTGAACTTCACCAGTATCATAGATCAGTCTAGCAATGGCTTCATATACAAGGATCCCAGCAAGAAGCCAAATCATCTGGATAGAAATCAGTGCCCCAAGTATCTCTATCCTAAAAAACCCATAAGACTGACGCGGGGTTGCCTCCCATCCTGATGCCCAGAGTGAAAACAAGGAGATTGCAAATGCTGCAACATCTGATAATAAATGAGCTGCATCCGTCAAGATGGCAAGACTATTGGCTTTGATTCCTCCAGCAACTTCAACGCTCATGAAGACAACACAAAGTATAACTGCCATCAAAAGCTTCCGCATGGATGCTGATCGTTCCTTAGCATCTTTAGAACTAGTTCTACCATCTGAAAATCCACATGCTGTTTCCCCACAAATCTTACTCCCACCCAAATTTGCTTGCAAAGCCGGTACATCTCCATGGACTTCAATTGTATGTGAAGATTCACAATTTTGCACTTCCATCTGGATTTAACCAACAGCATAAAATCATAATTCTCATTCCAGTATGTTATTAAAAGGATAAACATGTCAAATCAATTGAAAACTCTATTATCTGGTCATATATAGATATATATCTGTATCTATATATATATATATATATATATAAGAATCAAGTATCACTCTGTAAACTTCAGCTCTCATCCTTTACGATGGTGATCTAAGCCTACTTTTGCTTTAACTCTGTAAGGAAAAAAAAAATATCAGCTCCAGAATTTCCAATAACTAGCATGAAACCAGAAAACAAAACAAACTATATCATTAATCGTTGACAGTCTTTAGACAACAAACCAACACACATGCCTCCAAATTAGACAAAACCCAGATAAACATCCCCAAAAGGAAAAAAAGGAAAAGGAAAATCAAAAGAAGCAAAAAAATTTCAGGAAACCCCAAAACGCAAAAATATAGCAAGCCCAAAAGAGAAGGGGGGAAAAGAGTGAAAAAGCAAATAACTTTCTAAGCAATCAACCTCTCTAAACTGCTAATACACCAGAAATAACATTTCCTCATGGGATCCAAGAAAGTTGATAGATATAGCGGATAGATTGTGGATGAAAAGGAGAGAAAATTAGAGAAAGGAAATACATCGGGAGGGGTATTCTGGCAGTACAGGTAATGTTGGTATAGGACGTAGGATCAGCAGTAGATTTGTCTAATCCCAGAACCTGAGATTTATGGAGAAAAATTATATTTGGAGGCTGGCGTTGGCGACGGGGATGGCGATGGCTATGGAGAGTTTATGTATGAAAAAAATAACTAAAAAAACCTAAACAAGTCCCTCAATTTTTCAGCAGAGTTTTTATAAGCTTTTAAATCAAATAAAACATTTAATTTTGTATTTATATAAATAAATATATTTTCAATAAAATAACTTTTTGATAATTTTAAATATTAAAATTTTTCATTCTAATTATTCTCGTATTTATTTAATGAATTTTTTTAATATTTTTAAATTTTAAAAATAATATTACGATATTTTATAATAAAAGTTTATTGATCTGCTAATTTAAGTTTTAAATTAATTTATATATAACATATACTTCTAAAAATAATTTTAATTGAATAATTAAGTTTATCACAGTCATCAATAAATTTTATTAATTAAATAATTTAAAAATAAGAAATGTGTAATATTAATATTTTATATTAATTTTTTCTCTATCCTTTTACTACAACTGTTTCACATCACGTGATATCTTTGATTTTTAGGGAGTGAAGCTTTCTCTCTCTCTCCCTCTATATTATCATCGGAAATGTTAAAACCATCTAATCCGAAAACCATTCATTACCCTTCACTTGAATATGATAATACTTACAGTATGTAATTTGATTATCAAGTAAAGAAGTTTAAGAGACTCCTCATAGTATAATTTGATTAAAATATATATATATATATATATATTTTTTTTTTTAAATGAGTCCTTTTTAAAAAAGGAGCATTCTTTTTTTAATTAAAAAAAATTATTAATATCACAATACATTTTGGTCTTTACGCAAGCAAATTGGATTGAAGGAACCACCTTATCCACAATTCAAAAGGATTATACATTCACTTTAAATCATTACTATATTACAATCCTCAAAATTTGAATGTATCGTTACCATTTTATGATGACAAAAGGTCAAGCACTCCCATGTTAGTTAATATTAATTTTATTTTTATAGCTAAGAGATAAAAATAAATAAATAAATTTATTTTATTATATACTTTAAATTTAATAAATCATAATATAATTCTTAAAAATCTATTTCATTAATAAAATAGAATGTTAATTAAATTTAATTTTTTTTAAATGACT
This sequence comes from Cnidoscolus chayamansa, assembly GCA_948266635.1. Taxonomy (NCBI): domain Eukaryota; kingdom Viridiplantae; phylum Streptophyta; class Magnoliopsida; order Malpighiales; family Euphorbiaceae; genus Cnidoscolus; species Cnidoscolus chayamansa. The sequence continues at coordinate 19,389 of CAOGCB010159180.1, read as the reverse complement.
ATAAACAATATTTTTTGTATTTGCGATTTTCATCTGGGACTTAAAACTCTCCATATGATTGTAGCCTTGATAAGGAAATTAAATTAAAAAAAAAAATTATAAAATTTGTATATAAGAGCTTAATGAACTAATACTAACACATTGCGGTTGACTTTTGGACTATGTGATTAGGTTTTAAGAGTCTAATGATTAGAAGCCATCAACTCATAGGCAATCACTTTGAAACTGTAGCTGTGTGCTAATTATGAAGGTACAATGGCCCATGTCCATCTATGTATCTTGCTCTCAAAAGGCCATCTCTGAAAATGCTGGGGCTTGCCTTTCAACTAAACAGGCCCATCCTTAGAAATGCAACCCACCACTAATAGTTGCGGCCTTCTTATTTCTAGCTCCATTTACTATTCATCTTCATTATCTAAATGATGTTGACAGCGAATATTATTTTGGTTGGCGACATGGATGCTTGCCAACTCAAAATCATAACTTGTAAGAATTATATATTCTATTCTAGAAACCATAATTACTTTGGAAATGGTTTGCGTTTAGCGTAGATACGCCACTTGCTAGCAAACAAATTTCGGTCCCTTGGTAGTCGCTGATTTTAAAGGTACCTTTTTTTTTTTTCCTTTATGTCAAACTTAAATGGTTAAATAATTATTATAATCAGCTGTATGCAAATTGAAAAGTGAACTCATCAAGAATTTGGATATATTATTATTACATACACTACAGAGAAGCTGATAACGTAAACACGATTTCCCTGTTACTCTCCCCACCTTCTTTGTGGCGCACTAACCAAATTTGTTCTTTGCAATCCTAAGGTTCTAGAATGGCATATCCGTTATTAACTCCACTTGATCCCCTTCTTTGAACCCAGAGACAAGCACAACCAGAGATTTATGGGGTTTCCTTCTGTCTCCGTGACGATGCCCAAATGCTTCGGTTTTAAATTCCTGCCAATTCTGTTTAGTTGCTTCAAGATTGTTTTTAACGGCCTCCTCAACCATCTGAATCTGCTCAAGCCACCAGAACAAGCCTATATTCCTGAGGAGACCACCAATTATGTTCTTGTAATCGACAGGTTCTGCCCAACACCTGTTCCTGTCCCTGTCAATATTCTCACAGCCATCATCAAGAAGAGGCTTCCAGTTGCAAAATTCAGCAGTATCCTCAAAAAATTGGAAAAGCATGATGATGAAGAGTGCATGTGCCCAGTCTGCTTAGATTCTGTAAGGAAAAGAGATCAGATCAGATTGTTATGCAACTGTTCTCATGTGTTTCACAAGGAGTGTCTGGACAAATGGGTCGATGAGGGGCAGGTTACCTGCCCATTATGCAGATCTATGCTGTTTCCAGATAACATATTGGTAAGGCCTGGAGGAGATCCATGGATTATGGAGTCTGGAGGTGATTCTGTAGCTCACTTCTGATCACTGATAGGATGAAGACCACAAGGTCTAGCTTTATCTCCAGTCCGCCTTTCTCTAGTGTAAAAGATTTTCCTAAATTAGAGAATATTTCCTTTTTCACATTATATCTGTTAGTGATGAAAACAAATATCTAGTTGGGAAATAAGGATCAACTAAATCCTTCCTCCTACTAACCAATGATATTACATCACATGAAGCTGGTTATACAGCAGGCAGAGAACAGCACAAGTACAATAAATACCTTGAATAGTGTCCAATTGCCAGCTAAAATTCAAGTTATGGTATGTGGGTAGAGAGGAAATACATTTCGAGACAGCAGCAACACTTGCAGACGTTAGTTCATAAATTGTAACCATTGCAAAAGAAAAAGAATTATTTACCACTTACAAAGGTTTGTTAAATATTATGGAAGAGTGGAAGAGAACAAAACAAGAACAAACCCACCACTCGTAGCGCAATCCAACAAGTCCCATCCTTGTATTGTGCAGTCCAAAATCGACATACATGCATACAACATGGAGATAACTGAATATTTATTCTATCCCTATTTGTCTTTGTCTAACCCCCTTACACTCCATCAATCTTGAACCCCATATTTCTAATAAATCCCAATTAGCTTTTTTTTTTTCTTTTTTTTTTTGTAAAAAAAAAAATTATTTACTTGAATAAACTGATACAACTGCTGTAGAATATAACAACCGAACAGTAAGCACAAAAGAATAAGCAGGCAGAGGACATCTGAAAAATTTTTAGTCGAGGCAAATCACAAACGAAATTCATTGCTATAAACTAATTGATAATCAGACGTCATCGTTTCAAATTCAACTTTGAAATTTTTTTTTTCCATTTGATATGAATAATCGAAGCAGAGAAAAATATTGAAGCAATCGATCATCAAACCCAAGAATTCTTTATTGCATAGAAATAGAATTCGATATTTCTGCTACTTTATGCATCTGCATATGATTCAATAACCCTTACTGCTATTGGACTTCTAACAAAATACTTGCCGTCCGTCCACGTCAAACTCCCAAATTTGTATTCACCCTGAACTTTCTGAGTCGAAAGGAAGGTAACTTTGAAGGAAAGAGTTTGGTTGGTCGACTCGAAACTTAAAATCTTTGGCTTTACTTTCATTCTTATGCCAAATGGAGTCTGGGCTATTGCTTTATACACCGAATTTACCTGTCCGACATTTGTAACCTTTCTCGTCACTGTTACTTTTCTTTCTAGATTTGGAATAACGATAGAAGGTAGGTTCAAGTTCAGTTTCATGTGATTGTTTTGCTTGCAGTTTATGGGGGCCTTTGTTAAGCTTCTCATTGATGAAATGCTGTAGTCCATGGAGCAGAGAAACTGTATGTAGTCTTCCGTGCTAATGTCATAGACGAGCCCCGGCTGCATTGCTTTTTCCGGATTGACATGTCCCCCACCTATGTCAAATGGGTCTGCCAGCTTTCGAGTGGGGCCCCCCTCAAATATGTTCATCCCATCTGTTCCAGTTTGGGAAGCTGCGTTTGGTATGATATGATCACATATTTCGTTGGGTCATACAAATGGGTATTGATTTGAAAAGCTAGTGAATAATATAATTTTTATTTTTTTTTCAATTCACTCACCCGTGGTTACAAGAGCTGATCTTATGGCTGCAGGAGACCAATTCGGACGTATAGATTTTATGAGAGCTACTATTCCTGCTACATGGGGACAAGCCATTGAGGTTCCTGATAGCAGTGCATATGTGTTGGCATTTTCATTGTTAGCTGGTCGATATGCAGCTAAAATGTCCACCCCCGGAGCACCTATGTCAGGCTACCACAAACAATATAAAAATTGAAGTAGGCATCATGCACATTTTATAATTAAGAAATTATAAGTCGCTTCCATGGTGTTTCTACAAGAGGTAACATTCTTTGCATTCTCTCAGAACTCTATCTGGCAGATCAACTAATGGATAGCAAGGAACTCTTTTCAAGACATTGTTTGTCCATAGGTTAATATGGTTTTATTGTTATACTCATTTATAGGCATCCATAGTTTAATATGTTCCCACCGCTAATCACAGAAGAATGAACCGCCATAATTCAATTTCTGTTTTTCCAAAAGAACATACTGTTGGTAGTCTTAAATTTAACAAGCAAATATAAATAATATCTTCCTCTGTCTAAAATAATCTCCAGTTTATTTATGTGAGAGTTGAATTTTTATTTGTTCTCCTACAGGCGGCATTGAGTGGATCTTGTTCTTAAACAAAATGTACTCCTGAATAAATGGAAACTCATACCTAGTAAAAGAGTATATTGTTTATTTGTCAATACCTTTAGCACTGCCGGGGAAATTGAACTTGGTCCTCTAGATGAGAATGATGCAACTTCTGGAGATGCATGTTTGCCTATAACAGTCCTGGGAAAGCTCAGTTTTGCAACTGGAGACCTTCACATACAGGTGGTAAGTTAGGTTATTTCTATGTGTGTGTTGAGAAATTTTAAAATCCAATGGTTGCTTGTCCAACAATTTTGTGCTGAACATTGATTATAATATGTTCATATAAGTCTTCTAATAATCGATAATCAAATTATATCCATTGTGCATACAATGATTCCATTGAATAAATTCTCGGTGTATCTTGGAGTCGGTGTACATTTCCTTACCTTGCTTTCCTTATATAAGAAAGTATTCGCGTGCCAATTTCATAATCTACTTTGACACATGGGACCAATTTGCAGGGGTCAAGCCCATCATAATGAAATGACGCAAATATGAGCGCCACACCTCCTGCTTTGAAGACAGATTTAGATGCAGAAACTATATCCTGTCCATAAGATTTGGAGAAGCACAGTATGATTTTCCCTGCTGCTAATGTTGTATTCAGACTTCCAAGTTGACAACCCTCACTGAAAATATGGAATATCATGGCAAAATTAGGAGGGCAAAGGGCAAATGGTTATGAAGAAAAAGGAAGATAATAAGAAGAGAGATCTCACGCAGAATCATCTGTTGGGTCCACAGCTATGCGTTCGGAGTATGTAAGGCCAACAAATCCACGATTACTTTTACCCACATCAATAGATTTTCCCTGCAATAAACAAAATCTTAACAAAGAAACTTACATAGTGCCATTTACAATTTTGCTTTGAAGAATAATTACTCTACCCAGAGGGTGCTGTTATTTCCCAGAGTAATGGCTGCTGGAAAAGCCCTGTCAATTGTAGTGGCAGCAACAGTGATGAGCCAGGGTGCAGTATTCACAATTGTTTGTGAGGTTGGGCCATCGTTTCCTGCTGAACAGATCACAGGGATCCCCTTTGTAGTTGCATGGAAGGAACCAATAGCAATTGAATCACGCTTGTCAACATAGGAGAACAAAGGAATTTCATTCCCAATTGAGATGGACAATATATCAACTCTATCCTGTATAGCTTTGTCAAATGCTTTTAGAATATCAGCATCGGTGCATCCTCCACCTTCAATGCCCCAACAAACCTTGTATATTGCTAAGTGAGCAAGAGGGGCTCCTCCTCTGGCCAAACCTACAGCTAGTCCTTCATAGCTTGCTTTTTCCACAAAGTTACCTGCTGCTATTGAAGCTGTGTGGGTGCCGTGTCCACCTCCATCTCGTGGTGATAGAAATTCCATAGTATTACTTGTGTTAACTGGCTTCCGAATCTCTTCCCTGAATCCTTTTATGAACCAGCGAGCCCCAATGAGTTTTTTGTTGCAGTTGGACGAATTGAAGTGTTCTCCTTCTTGACATATTCCTTTCCAGTGAGGTGGGACAGGGCCAATGCCTTGATCACTAAAACTTTTCGACTCTGGCCAAATTCCTGTACAATTTTTTTTAATCCAAAATTAAGGTTTTTTTTTTTTTTTTTTTTTGAGAACCTCGATATTTATTAGAAGAGGAAAATACCTGAATCTATTACACCAATAATAGTTCCTTCACCCATATGGCTCTGTATTAACAGATTTTTTGAGGAGTGCTGATTAAGCCCAATGAATTCCCAGCTTCTTGTCGTGTGCAGCTTGTGAATGCGATTTGGAATTACTTGGATGACACCAGGATAGTCTGCAATTTAAGGGCTAAAAATATTAAGATGTGGAAATAACATAGTTTACATGCGGAGATTTGAGCAAACACAGCACCTGCAAGTTTTGCTGCTTGAGACTCTGTTAGCCTTGCTGCAAAGCCTAAAAAGCCATGCCTATAGCTGTAAAGAATGGAACGCCGTGCTGCTTGATTGCTTCAGCATACGTAAAGGAAGGTTTGATGATTTTCTATACAGATATAAGTTTCTTTAGCATTAGAATTTTATAATAAGCACTTGGGCTTACCTCCCTAACAACGTCGACAGAATTTTATGGTGAAACTTTCTGATGGTTGCTGGATCTTCATGCTTCTTCTCTCCCATATACACAATATGCACCTGGAATGTTTTTCCAATTTAGTTTTATCCATGAAGAAATGATGGACATTGAAGTTCAATGTGTATACTCACCTTTTTTGTGGCCTCGGCATATATTACTGAGGTGAGATGATATTGGAGTAAAATGACAGCAAAAGTGGCAAACAAATGGTTTTTTCTTGGCCCTCTCCAGTTTGTTGACTTGGTATCCATCATACAATCATTCAAATAGATTTGGGCATTGTGAGTGTTGGTTTAGAGTTTCTGTGGGAAGTTTGTCAATTTTATAAGCTAGTTATTACGTCATATTTTATTAGACTAGGGCTTGATGGATAAGAGGAAGGTAGTATATTTTTCTTGACACTTTTTTTGCTCTTTATGCTCAATCAATACTAAAGTGAATAATAAATGTGATTGTTGACACCATTATAGTGGAAAGATGCTAGCTCATTTTGTAGAGTGTGTCATACTATGGGAGGCATGACTTTGTAAAGAAATGCAGAAATTTTGAGGTTAGATGTCTTTATCTAGCTTTCCTTGCCTTTTTTCTTTTATTTGGTCAACTTGCTCAATGGTCCACAAATGCTTGTTGGAGTTTTATCTGTTGAGGGTGTTCCTCTAAAACTTTTTAAACATAACCTTGAAATTTTTCGAAGTGAAAAAGAATGATTATCCATGCATTCATGACTGCTTATTTGATCCATTTTTGAAAGCGTTTGGAGGAAAGATATATTATTACAGATCTGAAAGAAATCTCTACTTCTCTTGCAGGTTGATGATGGTCACAATGAATGATATGAATATGGCAATGTAGTGTTGTAAGCCACTATACATATATTGATTGTACTAGCTTTTTTTTTTTTTTTTTAAGGCACGGCCTTAAGATTCCCCTGGCATTCCCATACTCTCCAAGTTGCTCTTTTGCTTTTCATTTTTGTCAGTGGGACTGCTTTAGCAGGTGTGCCTTTGGACTTTGAGGAAGGAAGGCGATGGCATGCTTATAAAAGGTCTTTGGCTAGATGATGACAACTGTTACAAATTTGACCGAGTGGGGCATTATAACAAATTGCTTCAAAATAAACCACTATTTTTCATGTGATAATAGATGTGGTCATATGGGCGATAAGTGATAAAATCTGTTTCTAGCTTTGTGGGCATTATAACAAATTGCTTCAAAATAAACCACTATTTTTCATGTGATAATAGATGTGGGCATATGGGCGATAAGTGATAAAATCTGTTTCTAGCTTTGTAATTTTTTCACCTGTCAAAAAAAGTACTTGCTTATATTTTTTTTCTTTACATCTCCGGATACTTCTAGATTAGCTTCTCTTTCGTTCTTGTCATCTTGACATGGTTTTTCTCGACATAGCACTCGGTTTTAGGAATTGAAAAATATGTCAGAAATATCACATCCGAATTCCTCTCCCTTTGGTCTAGTGAAGTGATTCTCGCTGACATGTGTATTTTAATTTTAAGCCCTTGGAATATAGGTGCCTATAATCCAGTGGCGGTGTAATATTAGTACTTCATCACCGGAATAGACGTAGAGCTTATCATATGAATGGGGTTAGCCAGAGATATCTTAGAACATATTGGAACAATGGCATGCAGCTACATTATATTAGCATGCATTGCAGGCTCGAGTGAACCTAAGATAATAGTGTGTATGCAATTTAGATTTGTTCCATTATTTGTAAATGCAAAAGTTTAATTGCCTACTCAAACACATATATACCAAGCAAGCAAATAATTGACAATATCCTCTGTACTTGGGCTAACAAGCTCACAGTGACAGTACCAATTTTAAAATACAAACTATGTCATCTCCACTTGTACGACTCTCTGAGACGGCCTCTTTCAAAATTTGTACCAACTCTACCACTTGCTTATCACTAAGCTAAGCCCGTGCGGGCAAAAAATGGCCTCTTCCAAAACTGAATATATTAAAGGCATATACGGATGAACAAAGTGCAAGTGCATTAATGTATCAAACCACATCATCTTTAAAGTGACTCAAGAAGGAATTGGAGGCTGCAATCCATAATTTAGGTGGTGGTGTGACCTCTCGAATTCATGATCATCCATGTGGGTGGCAACTAAAACGAAGAAGAACGATCCCATTCACTTTAGTTCTCATTGTCCTATTTCTTTTCCGAACAAAATAATTTATATTTTTCATCAGTGATTTTATTTGGTCTCTCTCTTCTCCTCGTGTTGAAGTTTCAAAGAGTGTTAAAAGAGACAAACAACAAGAATGGAAAGGCAAACGCGGACGACAAAATGAATTGGATCTTATTGTCTGAAAGAATAAATCCACGTTCATTTTGAAGCAATTCAATTAACAACGGGATATGATATAATTACGCTTTTTTTTTCCCCTAATAAATTCATCATTAATTAATGGAAATGTATATATATATATATATTCTTGTTTGGGAAGATTATGGAGATTGGAATTTTTGGATTGGGAGAGACAGATATGAAAGGGGAACAGCAACTCGATCACATGGAACCGAAAGGGGTCTGCTTCTGCTTGATTTCATCACGTCGTTTTGTCTGATTTAGGAGGACACCAAACCCGTGTATTTTATTTCATGATGGACGATTTTACCCCTTTCCATTCAAATTTTAAACTCTGCTGCAGTGGGACCCTTTTTTATTTTCTATGAATGTACCTTTTTCCTTTTTTTTTTATATGTATGGACCCCCTTCCTTTTTTTTTTTTTAAAAAAATACATCTTTACCATAATGCACCCTTTTCCTTTCCAAAGAGCATCTGGGTTTCTCTCGTTTAAATCTCAAAATCAATTTTATTAAAATAATTACTTCAAATTAATAAGTTATAAGTGGAGTATTTTTAGAATTATGAAATGTCAAGTTAACTAAATGATAACAAAATTAATATAAATTTTTGTTTTAATTATACATAATCAATACAACTTTAAAATAATTTTTTAATTCCAACACACCAAACTGACATTAAAAGGAAAACTCATTGCTAAAGATAAAATATATATATATAAATAAATGTATACTGATAATAATGAATCCCGTGGAGCCCATAATTCTGGAAAAGTAATACACAGCAAGCAGCCAATGCCATCTTTGTGTATAAGGAAAACAATTAAATAGCTTAATGTTATTCAGAAAGACGTTAATCGTTTGGTCAAATAATTAAATCAAATAAATAGCTCTCCTGGGTTTTAGTTTTGGATGGTGAAAAGAGTATCACCTAACGGGAGGATGGAAGAATGCTATCAGAGCCCAAACTTCAATTATTATTATCAATATGCATATTTCTTACCACAACTTATCACTTTCTTCACCACATCCATATAATAAGATGCTTCATCAATTCAATTCAAATCAAAATCCAAATGCTTATCCATTTTCCTTTTTAGTTCATAAGTTAATATTTGCAATTTCTGATCGACCTTTTATTCTGTTATTCAATTACTAAAAGCCAAAAAAAAAAAAAAACAAAAACAAAGTGGTCCAAAAGGAGTTAGCAAGATGTCTGAAAAAAAAAGGAAGAACTTAGCTATGGAAAGGGAAGATAGGGGAAAAGGGCAATGGCGATCCAGAAGGGCAGAGGGTCATAATTGGTAGTTGGGGTTGGAGGGGTTGTCGTGACTTCTGTCATTAGCATTATTTTTTTTTTAAATAGTATTTCTGCCTGTGACAAAACAATGAAAGCAAACATAATTACAGCTTGCCCATTCTCCTGGTGATTTTGATTGGATTGAGAAAGCTGAAACCAAGAAAAGAAACCATTCCGTTTCCTCCTCCTTTTTTTTTTTTTTTTTTTTTTTGCCTATTTAGACAACCATAGGGTTCGGCTATTGTTTTTTCTTCTGCTCTTCAGTCTTCTCTCTCTTTCTCAGGAATGGGGTCGTTTGTTTTCTTCTTGTAGCACCGCAAGCTTTAAGAAAGGAGGAAGCTTCCTTAAAGCTTAAGCTCTTGTTAGATTGAAATGGGTTTGAGCAGACCTCAAAAACCCAGCAATGGAGTCTCTACCAGATGGGTTTCCATCTTCTGCATTGTCAGCTTCTTCTTGGGGGTTCTTGTTGTCAACAGGTTCTGCTCTCTCTCCTCTCTCTCTGAAATGCCTAAGATCTTGCCTCTGGCATGATCAGCTATTTGATTTGCAGCTCCTACTAGTAAGATTTAAAAGCTTCAAGTGTTATCTTTAGTTCTTTTTTGTTGATTTTCCTTTCTGTATGTGATGGAGAATTTCAGATGGTCTCCTACAAAATGACATGCAAAATTTTAGCTTTAGTTATTAATTTTGGTCGCTGACCCTGGACACCAGGTCTTTTTTTCTTGAAAACCATACCAGATCGGACTTTCCCTTCTGCATCTATTTTGCAACAAGTTATTGGTGGGACGGTGGGTTGTACTGTGGTCTTAGTGCCAGGAGGAGGAATTGGTAAATGCAGGGGTTGTTGTTCGCTAGATTTGGGGATCCGTCGATCTGCTGTCTCTTTATTAACAAGTTGATTGTATGAAATTGTGCTTGGCTCTGGGGACCGGACAACGATTAGATTACTTAGTCGCCTTGCGAGAATGTGTTCTGAATTGTGGGGAACTTCGTTTTTGTGTATTACTTAGAAGTATGAAGAATCTCTAGTCGCTAACTAGTTTGGGATTAAAACTTAGTGTTGTTGTCACTTAGAAATTTGAGTTTGTTGTTTATGCTTTGTAATTTTCTACAAAGTTATAAACTAACTGTGGCTTTCAAGGGGGCTGATAAATTACAAGTTGATGGTTTTTGAAAGGAAGGTCACTGAGTAACTAATCTGAGTAATTTAAAAGTACTAGCTGATAATTCCTGCTTAAGAGTTTGAAGGTGGAACAAGTGAGAAAATGTTTCCTGCATACCAGTGAGGCAATGCCTTTTAACAGATATGAATCCAATTAATACACTACAAAATCAGGTTTTTGGCTCTGTCCTGCATAATCATGCTGAGAAATGTGTTTAATGTGTAAGTTTTATAGAAGTCGGCTATCATCTACAAGAAGTAATTTTGCTATTATCCTAAAGAGATTTTATTAGGTAAGCTCACTTGTTCCAGATTATATGCCACAAAATATGATGATTCTTGGTTGCATTTTTTTTTTTTAAAATTTCCCCTGGGTTTAAGTCCTTTTCTGAGGTTGAATATGGGGATCACCTGCTTGAAAGCAAGTTGGTGTCAAATAACAGTAACATTTTTCCTTGCTTACTTAAGTGACAGAACTCATGGTCTATTTCAGATCAGCAGGCCATTATATTGTCATTTTCTCTTAAACCAACAGTGTCTCCACCATTCAAAACTATTTTTATGGCATTGATCATAATATGATTCCAGCCTTTAGTGAAACTGCAATATGATTGTCAAGTCTATTGTAGTTTAATTTAGTGCTGAAAATGCATAAATTTGCATTCTAAAGAGTATTGCTGTTTCCAAAAGTAAATCTTGATTGCACGAGCAAGGAGTTGTATAAACCTGAAATGTGCATCAGTTTATTTTGGCAATGACAGGGGAAGTGTTTATTCTTCTGGGATGGAATGAGATTGTGCTTACAATTAAATAAAATGGATTAAAACTATGTCCATATTCCTTTCTAGCACAACATAAGCATGCAGAATTATATTAAGAGCATACATCATTTAATGCCATAGGTCAAGTGGCTGCCCTCAAAATAGGAGATGCAGCATTGTCTACTTTAGCTGGTGTTTGGCATCACTCATGCATTTGGTGATTTCTGAAATTCAGATTTTCTTCTCTTTTTTTTTGACGCTAAGATGATGGCTATTTTGTAATGGTGAAGTTACTCCATTTGTGACCTGGAGTTCACAAGTTCAAGCTTCAAAAACAACCTCTTTGTTACCAAGAATACGGCTGCATATATAAATCCTCCCTAGAGTCCATAAGTGTGGGCTGCTTCTTGTATTGGGCCACCCTTTTTCAATATATTCAACCTATATTTTTTTTGTTAAGCCATTCTTGCATGACATCTAACTGATCTGTGGTCACCTTTCTCAAACATTGCAATATTAGATTTTAATGATTTTAAGGAATGAAAGAGTGGAGAAGGGACTATCTCTAATGTGCTTATTTATCTGTTAGGTTTTGGGCAACTGATCCGGACAAAATGGATGAGGAAGCTTCATCTATGAAAGAACATCAATTAAAAATTTCTCATCCTGTAGTTAATTGTGAAAAGAAGGCAAGTAATGTCATTATTGTTCTCATTATTTCCATTGTCTGCAACAAGACATGCTAATTATATTGTTTTTCTCATTACAGGAGACTTCAGTCCAGGCAGGAGACATTCTTTCTCAAGTTTCACAAACTCATGACGTAATCATGTATGAATCTTTAGCCTATTGATTTTGCTTCAGTGTTTTGGACCACTTCTTTATTTCATTAAATTTTTAACTTCGAGTTGAAGCCTCCAAGCAGAATATTGGATCCTGATGTTTCATTGGTAATGCATTTATGAAATAATTGCAGGACACTAGATAAAACAATATCCTCATTGGAAATGCAGCTTGCTGCAGCAAGAGCTGTCAAAGTTGACAGTGAGGAAGGATCTCCGATGGTTACAAAATCTGGAACCAAGCCTTTAAAGGAGCGACAGAAAGTCTTCTTTGTTATGGGTATAATTACAGCATTTAGCAGCAGAAAACGAAGGGACTCAATTAGAGAAACTTGGATGCCCAAAGGTTAACCATTCCCTTGAGTGGAACATTGATAAATGCCACAATTAAGTAATCACTTACACCTTTTCATGTTATTTACTCTAGGAGAGGAGTTAAAGAAGTTGGAAACAGAGAAGGGTATCATCTTACGATTTGTAATAGGACACAGGTGGGATTAATCAAATCTGCAAATGATTAGCATTGTAGCTCATAATGATAGTTTCATAAAATGGATATGCTTAAATTCTTTTGGTTGTCAGTGCATCACCGGGTGGTGTTTTGGATCGTGCTATTGATGCAGAAGAAGAACAACACAAGGATTTCCTGCGGCTGGTATGTTAGGTTTAAATTCCTAAGATCCGGTTTGACTCTTAATCTTATACGAGTTATTTTCTCATAAACATGTAACAAAATTTAGCTTGCTTCTTCTGATTCTTGCCTAACTCATGATTAAGGCTACCTCATAATTGCTTTGAATGGAACTTGAGAATGAAGTGATTCTTGAAAGTATTTGGCAAGATTTGCATGGGGATATAAAAAAGTTTTCATTTTGCAAAAGCTTATGGTAAGCTACACTTGTTCATGTTGCAGAATCATATTGAAGGATATCATGAATTGTCATCGAAAACACAAATATATTTTTCAACTGCTGTTGCTAGATGGGATGCTGACTTCTACATTAAAGTTGATGATGATGTACACATAAATCTTGGTTAGTTTACTTGTATGTTCAAACTCATGAAAAGAGCACAAATCACAAATATAGGTGATATCATTTGTAGTAAATTGATTTAAATGTCTGGCAGGTATGGTTGGCTCTACCTTGGCCCGTCATAGATCGAAACCACGTATTTATATTGGTTGTATGAAATCTGGACCTGTTCTTTCTCAGAAGTAAGCAATCATTTATACTATTTGTGATTATTTTATGCTAAGGATTTTTATGTTGGCCACAATATTTATCTCTGACTTCAATATGCAGAGGTGTCAAGTACCATGAGCCAGAATATTGGAAATTTGGTGAGGAGGGAAACAAGTATTTTAGGCATGCAACAGGGCAAATATATGCAATTTCCAAAGATTTGGCAACCTATATTTCAGTAAATCGGTATGCCCTTATGTGGAGAAATAATACTGCAGACGTAGTCTATCATTCGTCTATGGACTAATCCAATGATGTTCTTTTGCATCATCCATATTCAAGGATGATTATAGATAAATGACAAGTTCCCCATTTCATGATATCATTGTTGTGGTCTGTAGATGATGTGGTAAACTAAGTCTGCCTAGGAATCTCTCCCTTTTGAGACATCATTGTTCTGTTTGGATTATGGACTTTAATGCAGATGATGATTGATGTGCTATCTCCAGGCGCATACTTCACAAATATGCAAATGAAGATGTTTCACTAGGATCTTGGTTTATTGGTCTTGATGTTGAGCACATTGATGATCGAAGCCTCTGCTGTGGAACTCCACCTGGTAAGCGGGCAAATGCATTTCATTAGTTTCTCTTCAATGAAAATTACCCTTAATAACAAATACCTCGCCGGTGTCTGCTTTTTACATACCCAAAGGGCTAATACATAAGTTTGTGCCTGAATTCATTGAAAAAGGTCTATTGCACATTGGGTATTAGACCAGATTCTCCTTAAGATTGCAGTTGAAGGAATAATTGTTTGCTAATGGTTTCAAAGTTCTGTAGCAGATTGTGAATGGAAGGCTCAAGCAGGGAATCCTTGTGCTGCATCATTTGATTGGACCTGCAGTGGTGTTTGCAAGTCAGTGGAGAGAATGGAGGAGGTACATCAGCAGTGTGGGGAAGGTGATGGAGCAATCTGGCATACAAGTTTCTAAAACTTCTCATTCAAAGGTGGTTGTAATATAGATGTGTATGCGTGAAGTGTATGGTTCAGACAAACACCACCTGCCGATTTTTGCCATATGATGCCTCGGACAGTTGGTGAATGCTTTAAATTAATTACTGCACATACAGATTGTGAAGCCAGGAAAAGGAAATAGTGAAAATCTTCTAGTTACAAATATTGGAGTTGCTTGTGTTGATAATCCACTCGTCAAACAGCTAGACAATTCACTTGACGGCCAACTTATGAACCATAACAAGTCATATTTATCTATAGCGGAACTCTGCTTCTATTTTTGAACTAAACGCAGGAGAAGGATTATGGCTGGCTTTTGAAGATATAGAATCTTGTATTGTGGGCAACAATTTGGCTTTGCCCACTGGGACTGATACATTGTGAAACATGTGTTCGATGTAAATTTTTTCAATCAATTTGAAAGTAAAATCGTAGAAATCCTAGGTTTAAAAGTACTCGATAATCAACTATCAAATTTGCCTAGCTTATGGCATAGTTGATACGAAAATCAGCCACTTTGCAAAGTTCAGATAATAAATGTAGTCATCTTCATCAGAAGCTATATATCCTGCAATCTTGCTTGAAAATGAAACTTGAATGGCAGTGATAAAAAAAAAAAAAAAACACATGTGAGTTACTTGTGATGAGCGATTGTAAATGGAACAGTTGTTCCCAATTAACAATGTAATGTGTTGAACGTGTTGGATAAATGAAGGATGAGAGGAGCAGAAGTCTTCCACTTGCATAGACCATCCAGTGATGGACCATATCTCCTCAGTAGAGTGTGCAGAGCCGCAGTAGGTATAGAAGCCCAAAATTGTGCACCACAAACAACTATATTTAGTGTATCTTTAAGATAGAAATATTATATGTGCGCATTAGGCGATTGGATTCATGAGATCCAGTGGGGTGGACTTTTGTTTATGACCGTCAATATCAATCAAGAAGAGTAAAGAGGTTGCTAATACTATCGGGCAACGTAAGTGTATGTCATGGTCATCTGTGGAGCCTTCAATTTGTTTGCAACTTTATGCCGTATAATTTGCATGACGAAAACATGAGTTTATAATCATAAATGAAGATGGTCGGAGATCATTTCTTTTGGATAGCGTGTGATCATATTACCATGGCTTGAGGTTTCTTATTACTTTTATGCGGCTTCCCTTGTTGACCAACCAAATTAACATTTTTTTTTTCTCAATAAGACTATACAAATTTTAAAAAATATATGTGGGTATTATTAATACTTTGTTAAATAGATTTAAAACATACATTTTGTTATATTAACGAATACAGAGAATTAACAAAAAGAAAAATAATCAAACTGAATTGTTGAGGTATTAATCATAAATATCTGACGAATTGATTAAAATATTTGGAAATTTTTCAGGTTCAAATTCAAATGGTTGAATAAGCGGAGCAGACTTTCTCCCAAAACACTAACAAACGCTTATTTTACTTCACAGCCAACCATTATTAAGCTTTTATTCAAACTAATTGACTTTATGTTTATCACTCACCTTCCCCTTTTTCTTTTTTTTTTTTTAAAAATAAATATGTGAATCACTTTGATGATGATGTGTTCTATATATATATATTTTTCAATAGAGAGTGTCATCAGATAATTATCAATCAAAGATTTTGGTAGTATACGTCATGTTCCCAATAATAAATGCATATTCATACTCGAAACAGAAAACGTGAAAAATGAGAACGCGTTGAACAGACCCGGTTGGGTTCTTCCCACTATAAATATATATATACACACATAAAGCAGAAAACGCATTGCCATCCTCATCCTAAGTTTGGGTTTCTTTAAAATCCTACCATTCCATCCCTCTGCTCGCCTCTCCATTTGTGTTGTCCCTATGTTTTTCTGAAACGGCATCGTTGCTTTCCGTCTGCGATAACAACAACCATCTGTTTTTTTTTTTTTTGATAAGAAAAAAAAATCAGCTGGTCCTACGGTAATCTTTAGCCACGTCTCCCTACCGCTGATCTCCCAAATCCTTATCCGTAGCTATTCAACGATTCATCGATACTTTGTCCTCTTTTTCTTCAATTCTCTACCGCCTCTCTGCAACCCCCCATATCTTTATCTCACTATTCCATTCTCCCCTTCCATCTTCTTTTAGTGGTCCATTCATTTCTCTGCTCTGCTGACTGCTCCTTTCCTTTTGGGTCTTCTTTCTTCTCCCCCCCCCCCTTTGAAACCCTCAACTAATCGCTGTGCTTAACGCCTCTTTACCATTTCGATTCAATCGAGGGTTTTTCTCCTCTTTAATTTATCTGTGTTCTATTTGGACGCTGGATATTTCCTTTTTTTGCTGCTATTTCATTCCAGAGTAAGGCTAGATGGCTTTGTGGTCGATTTTATTGGAGATTTTGAAGAGGCCCAGTCTTGGGGATGCCCTAGCTGACCTCGTCATGTTTATGATTCCTCTGTGGATTGCGATTATTATTGGGGTTGTAGTTGGATGGGCATGGAAGCCTAAATGGGCCAATTTAGGTAGAGTGATGTTGGATTCTTCAAGCGCCTTTGACTCTGCCAACGCTGTACCATCACGGGCATCGTCTTCCATCCCAACCTTCAATTCCTTCAAGATTCAGTTGCCCAGTTTAATCTCTTGGGTTTCCGACGGTGGGATTCAAAAGGACTCTTCTTCAACTCCGCCTGACCTTACTGATAATTGCAGGTTTGTGGGTTTTACTTAAATCGTCGTAAAAGCGTCTCACCAGCTTAGAAGACCACGCTTTTTAAATATTGAGTAATCAATTTGGAATTTTCATCGGAGGAATTGTCAATTGCTGACTTACCGATTTAAGCTTTCTTTTTCCCTGACATAAGCTTTGCTTCTATTCTGCAGTTCTTCGCAATTGCACAAGGATAACTCCAGTATAGTGAATGAAGATGATTTAGAGTTTTTGTGTAAGCTTGTGGAGAACAAAGATGGAGGTCCTGCTTGGATTCAGATGATGGATCGTTCTAGTCCAACTATGACCTATCAAGCTTGGCGGAGAGATCCTGAGGTTGGTCCCCTCTTGTCAAACTTCATTTTTTTTTTGTGTTAATTTCTTCCTTATTTCAGAAATTTAGGTGCTATCAATACTTGAACTTGCTTTGAAGTTGATCAGTGCTAGAATCCTGCAATTCATTTGCTTAACATTTTATTGGTTTTCTAGACTGGCCCTACGCAATATCGTACAAGAACTGTTTTTGAGGATGCCACTCCTGAAATTGTGAGGGATTTCTTTTGGGATGATGAATTTCGGTTGAAGTGGGACGACATGGTTATACATGCTGCAATTGTGGAGGAGTGCCCCACTACTGGAACCATGGTGGTCCAGTGGGTACGCAAGGTGGAGTTTAACTTCTCGCATGTAGTTTTTGCATGAAATGTTTGGTTGCGATCTCTATTCTCTAGTGTGCTAAATTTATGTTTTTTGTTGGCACAGTTTCCCTTCTTCTGTAGTGACAGAGAATACATCATAGGCCGTCGAATTTGGGAATCTGGTAGATTGTATTACTGTATTACAAAGGTATGAGAAAGATGAGTTGGCTGTATAACTGTTCCTTTCTTCCTTCTGTTTTTTAGCCTTTTATTTGGTATTTGGATAGAGAGTTATACCATTAACAAGATTTGTTGATTAAGGCTCATTTTTTTATTGATTTAGTATGATTATGCTTTCTTAGAGAGTGAGAAATATTGAGATTTATGCCATTTAAGTGGTAGACCAATTTATTAATGTAAGACAATTTACTAGTTGTTAGATGTTACCACTTGCCGACCCCAACTTGTTTGGGACTAAGACTTTGTTGTTGTTGTTGTTGTTAGATGTTACCACTTACCTATTAATTCTGTATTAGTTCAAAACTGTATGCACTATGCACCAACGAATTGCATCAATGGAGAGGAACTAGTTGTGTTGGTGTGGATTGAAATTGTAGTCTCATCGTTGTGTGATTCCCTTTTTCTAGTAGGGTCTATTATTTTGTTTGGTCTAAAATATTAATTTTTTTTATTAGGTTATTCATATCATATAGTTCTTGGTTTGTCCAAAATTTATGTTCAGGAAGTAATTTATTGATCTGTTTTTGTATATTTCAGGGAGTTCCTTGCTCTTCTTTGCCAAGACGCAACAAACCAAGACGTGTGGATTTGTTCTATTCAAGCTGGTGCATTCGTGCAGGTAGATAATTTTATTTTGTTATTTTTATTATTTCAATTGGTTATGTTTTGTTTTTTGATAAGGATTTGAACCCTATATATGACCAATATGTTCATTTGTGGGCTGTGAACCAGTTGAATCAAAGAAAGGGGATGGCCAACTGACTGCATGTGAGGTGCTACTGTTCCATCATGAAGATATGGGGATTCCTTCAGAAATTGCAAAGCTTGGAGTCCGACATGGTATGTGGGGAGCAGTGAAGAAGATTGAACCTGGTTTACGTGCATATCAGAAGCACAGAGCAGCTGGAGGCCCACTTTCACGCTGTGCTTTCATGGCTCAGATCAATACCAAAGTGAGCGCAGACTACCTGAGATCTTTGGAGAGCAGTTCTAGTAGTAATTCATCGGAGGTTGAAACCCAGGATTCTTCATCGAAGAAACCTGGGGGGAACTTGCCGAGGCTTTTACTGGTTGGTGGGGCTATTGCTCTTGCATGTACTCTTGACCGGGGATTGTTAACCAAGGCAGTTATATTTGGAGTAGCTAGGAGATTTGCAAAAATTGGAAGGAGGTTGTGATCCGGAAGTTTATTTTTTCTTTTTATCACTGCTAAGATGAGCAAGTTATATTGAGATGTTGCAGTGAACACCCCATCTGAAATGGATGGAAGCGCTGTAATCATTTTTTCCTTTAGGTTCGGAAGAAGAAGAAAGTGTCATATAGATGTATTCATGAGATTTAGCTATGTGATCAAAGAATCTCAGGCTATTATGAATAACAGAAATATTGAGGTTATTATTTGGGCATTCATGTC
>CAOGCB010159134.1:0-12376 GCA_948266635.1 Cnidoscolus chayamansa | reverse complement strand
AAATAAAAATGATATAATTTGCAAAGTTTTATTTATAATTATTATAATATTTAGTAGTTATATATTTATTTTATTTATAATTATTTTAATTTTATATCATTTTATAATATTTATATAAAATTTAATAATTAATAAAATTTTCTTAATAATTTATTATTTAATTATATTTATAATTATTAAATATAAATGATATAAAAAATTTAAAATAATAAAATATCAATATAAACTATGATTAAGCATATTTTTAGATATAATAAATTAATGTACGATTCAAGTATGATCTGCAAGTCGAATAAAATTTTTATTGGGGAGTATATAATGTAGTTTTTTGATAGTGAATTCTGTGGGAAGTGAAAAGATCTCGGCAGTGGTGGTTGAGGAACTTAGTTCCATTGTTGTACTGAAATGCCTTGATAGATGTATCAAATTGGTTCTTGACAAAGTGAGACAAATTTAGATAGGGTTTCACATATTGACTTTTGTGGGATAAAAGATAGGTTTAGGTGCTTCTACTGAAGTCATCCACAATCGTAAGAAAGTAGGATGCTCCAATAGGATTTCATAGAAAGCGCACTTGTCGCATCAAGTCGAGTAACTCAAACTCGAAGGGAGGAGACTAATGCTAGCTAGGAGACAGATCTGAGTGATGTGGCAAGTAGCGGAAGGAGGAGTGGTGACAAAAGGGAAGATAAATTTTGCTATCACTATAAGATGACGGGCCATATAAAGGACAATTGCTTCAAGTTAATTAGTATCCCGATTGGTTCAAATCAAAGAGATCCAACCAATAGGCTCACATAGTTGACACATAACTAAAAGAGACTAGGGAGACAGATGTAAACAACAATGTCGAGTATAAGCCAAGTGAGATCTCTAATCTCATATATGACTTTATTTAAAAGTTGCTAAAAGGTAACATAGTAAATGAGACAAGTTGTATCGACTTCTTTAGCTTGCAGGTAAATGTTGCTTACTTTTTGCCACCACTTGATCATAGATAGTTGAGCTATTTCACATATGTGCTCTGATACCATGGTAAGATTGTAGGTCTTGGCCTACTTCCCTCCAAAAGCTAACTTGTGAGGAAATGATTGTCAACGTTTTATAACTAAAATATATTTTTCATACTAACCAATATGAGATTCATATTCTAGTTGCACTTGACAATTAATTTTTAAGACTCAATACATGTTTAATTTTACTAGCCTTTTATGGGCGGCTGAAATCATACGAGAAGCAATTTTTAATACTTCCTCTTCACGTAGAACCACATAGTTAATACTTGACTTTTTAATTTTTCTTTTTAAGATTCAATTTGGGCCCAATTATAACAACTTTTGGGTTGTTGCAACTCTGATACGGAGAAGTTTCAACATTATATCGAACTCTGATACTATTGATGAAATTTAAAAAATATCTAAGAGGATAAATAACCTTTTAAAAAGTAAAGAGAAAATTTTAAATTTCAACTGAAATAAATATTTTTCATTGATTTTCAACATTTGAGACATAAACTATTTATATACGAGAAGAGATAACTGATAAAAATAAAATTTTTTAAGCTAATTATATTTTTTCGGCATCTCAATTGTTGTCTCGGACTATTTTTTCTGAATATATTCACAAAAGCAGAATTAAAAATTAGGTTGGATCTGGATTTTCATAATAAAGTATCTTTGGGTTTAAGGAATTAAAACTATAGTAAGTGTCCGTTTTCCTTGATTTGTGCGTGCAGTTCATTGATTTTCCATTATTCGTGTTTGAATTGTAATAAATTAATTAAAATATTTATAATATGAACTACTTGGACAGTTGGACGTGATATAAATCCAGCAAAGCGGCATTTAAAAATTAATTAAATATAACATCTATTAATATTAAATAATTAATTAAATTGGATAAAATTAAATTTTCAATAACATAAATATAATTAATTTTAAGTATTTTATTAAATAATTTTTCAATCTTCATAAGTAAACAAATATAAATATAATAAAAAATTCTCTATTCATAAAAAAAAAGCTTAGGGACCAAACATAAAAAAAAAACTCTTATAAAGTCTATAAAATAAATAAACTATTATAAAAAATTAAAAATATTTTATTGTATTTCAATCAAACAGCTAGAGCTCGACGCCACGCGAAGAATTTTCATTTTCGTTTGTTCTCTACCCATTTTGGTGCATTGAAAAAGCCCAATTTCCCTATGCATTCGCTCAGCTACACCATCACCGTTCCGCGCTGCGTTATGGCAACAGTTGCGTTTGCAAATACTTTCGCCAGGTGAGAGTCCGTCGAGTATCGCCCACCTATAAGCAAAGAGAAAGTACCCTCTGCACGAACAATGATACATCTTTAAATTGAGTCTTATGGGTGTTGTTTGTGCAATTTTTCTTGTTTTAGAGACTATGATTATTTAGTCTTCAAATTGTTATTATTGTAATTGTGATAAATATTTTTAGAGAAAATTATTATTTTTAAATTAAAAATTATTAATATTATAAATGAGATAAAATATTTTCGGATTTATTTAAGATGTGACTCATAAAAGTTCGGCTTATTTTGACTAATTTATTAAATGAATTTAGTTTAAACTCATTAATATTCAATTCGAGTTCAAAATAAATTATACTGCAAACGACTTCAATTTAAAATTTTTTTAACGAATTAAATTTAAATTTTTTAAAACTCAATTCAATTTGGTTTATTTAGGCTCATAATTTTAATAACCTATCATTATCATAGAAACTAAAAAAGAGCTCTCAATCTGGCATATAAATTTAATATAATTAGTTTTTATTATGGTTATTATTTGAAACTTCTATTTTGAGAATGTTGAGAAGAAGAATAAGACTATTTGAAACTTACTATGTTACTCCTCTAGGTTAGCTTACCCTGTTGGTCTATTAGATTTGCCACCTTGGCTCAAATGTTAATTCAAAAACTCAAATGGATATTTTAACTGTAAACTTTTAAAATGCTTATAAAAAATTCAAATGAAACTCAAATGCCAAAGTTAGTTTGGACATAGTTAATTTGATTTTTCAAGCATTAGATCCTTAAGAAGTCTATGGAGATATAATCACTTTATGTGCAAGGTTATTTAAATTGTTTGATAATAAAATATACACAAATTTAAATATTTTATGAGTGATGAATGAACGTTTTCTAAATCTATTCACTAAGTTATTTAAATAGCTTATCCTTTTTTATATGTCCTCCTCCCATCCCCTCTCCCTTTCTCCGTCTTTTTAACAGGAATGCTATACCGGCTCAGAAAGATAAGATAGTGCCAGACGAAACTATGTATAGTTGTTGTTGCCCCTAGATAATGAATATGTAAAGAATGTTATGTAAATAAATATATTTTAACGTAACTATTTATGAGTAGGCATAGGATTATATGGTCACCATTCGTTAATGATGTAAGAATGACTGAATGATGATGGAAACATGCATCTCTCATATGAATGCCCCATGCCTATAATAGTTCTTATACATGTATATGAATGCATGTAATAGAATGAAATAAAATGAACATCGAATGAAATGATATGAAATAATATATAACATATAATGATAATATTAGGCTTGTTAGAATTTTGGTCACCTTTGGATGGTATAAATCCTACTACCGGTAGCAGTATGAAATCTGGACTGTTACAGATTGGTATCAGAGCTCTATGTTTACATGATTAAACCTAAGAATAAATGGAATGAGTCTATAGAATGTCAAGGGGCAAGCAACATAGGATGTACGCGTCCGGTAGGGAGTCTATGTCAAATGTGAAATGTATGATGACATGTACTATAAATGATGACATACATGATATGTTTATGGAATGAATGATGATATGAAATATTATGTGAGTTCATGTGGTGACACATGAACTTTATGTTCTGTTAACAATGTCTGTGTTCTTAACATAAGCTAAAATGAGAGGATCACGTAGATCTGCTCATTTATTAAGGTCTCCACCAAAAAAATAAAGGGATAGAGAATCTACCTGTCACCTCTACAGTAAGGTGAAGAGCTAGTAGAGGATCACAAAGAGAAGCATCAAGGGATCCTAGAAGGTGTTTTGATGTTAACAAGGATAGAAATGAGCCTGCTAGAAGGTTAGTAGGGAATCCTTCGGTAGATAATGATGAAGAAAGAAACGATGAGAATCTGGGAATAGGAGTGGGAAGCAGAATGGGAGGATATGAGAGTGGATAGGGAGCTGCACTTGAGCCACAATATGCACCTCCAAAATCCGAGTATAGTTACTGGAGTGATTATAGGTACTTTACAAGTGAGATGTTGGACACCCTAGCCATATGACTTATCCACCATTTATGTCCTACACTCTTTTCTACCTATAGTACCAACCTTGTCCCATGTATTCCCCATATTAAGGATACCCAGAGGCCATGCTAGTACCACAAAATCCATCCCCTCTAGTTCCACAACCCACTACTGAACCGGCTGTTCTTGAACCATAGACATTTAGAGTAGTGCCGAGAGGTAGAGGAAAAGTTAAAATGATAGATTACCTTAAATTGGATGCTCTTATGTACAAAGAAGGGGATGACCTATTCGAATATATTAAGGTAGTGAAGGTAATCATTCGACGAGCTGGAGGCAAGCTATTTTCGAGCCATACAAATGGCGGGCTTTACATTTTGATGCAAGAAGGCTAAGGTATGGTATAAAACGTACATAGAGCCCTGGGTAGGAGAACTTTTGTGGAACTAGCTTGCCACTGAATTAACCAAATGGGCATTCCCAGACAGTTTAAGAGAGTTGAAGATGATAGAGTTCGAACAGTTAAGGTAGATAGACGAAATGAGTGTGGATGAGTACATGGACTGATTCATAGACCTACTACAGCATGTGGGCTAAGCCTATGATATTGAGCGAAAGAAGGTTAGATGGTATGCAATGGGGTTCCATAGCAGATACTCCTCACTCATTATGGTGGTCGAGCGGGAGAGCTTCCATTCTTTTGTAATGCAGCTCGGAAGATGGAAGCTAGCGCTATCATAGGAGGTGTGATATCGCCTTAGTTTGCTAGGCAAGGGTAGTTCACCATCCCCATAGCTACCGATGTAGGGAGGTTTGATCTCTCGTCTTTTGCTACTCTAGCTTCAGGTGATAAGAAAGGAAGCAAGTTGTCAAAGAAGTCCAAAAAGAACAAGTTATAGAGGAAGTTGAAATCGGAACTATGCATGGGCAGTGGTTCAATCTCGAGATCAAATGGTTTAGTTTGTTCCCAATGTGGTAAGATGCATAAGTGTCAATGCAAATATAGGACCGACACTTTCTACAGATGTGGTCAATAGGGAGATATGGCTCAAGAATGTCCCAATAATGACAGGAGTGGCATAAACACAACAGACAAGATCCAATAGCATTACTCAACTTCACAGGGAAAAGGTAGAAGTAGAGGTAGAGGAATAGGGTCATCATTAGGAGCACAGGTAGGAGGGTCCGCACTAGCACACCTTTACCATGACACAATAGGAGGCAAACACCTCAAACACAATGGTGTTAGGTACTATTTTGATTGGCTGCTCTCATGTACATGTTTTGATAGACCAAGGTGCTTCCCACTCTTTTATATCACCAAGTGTTATGAGCAGTAAAGGGGTGAGGACTATTCCGATGGAGTGTCCCCTTAGTGGATCCAAATGTGATCTAATATTGGTAGAGCAGATTTGCCAATATTGTTCGATCTTTATTGAAGGGAGATGCCTTCCAACTGACTTGGTGTTTCTAGAGTTGACAGATTTTGATGTCATTCTAGAGATTGATTGATTGTTTGTACATGATGCTCCCTTGGACTATAGGAACAAGGTAGTCAGATTTAGAGGACAGAGCAGGTCAAAGGTTATGTTTCAGGAGGACATATCAGGTATGCCTATAGGTTTGTTATATGCTATACAATAGCATAGATTACTTAGAAGGAGATGCTAAGGGTACCTAGCTTATGTTAGCGAAAGTGATGTAAATGTAAGAGCGCTAGAGTCAGTGCTGATTGTGAGCGAATTCTTACATGTGTTTCCAAATGGCCTAGAAGGGTTGCCACCTAATAAGGAAATAGAGTTTGAGATAGAGTTACTATCAGATAAAGACTCATCTCTATCCTATTTTATAGGATGGCACCTACAAAATTGAAAGAGTTAAATGCACAACTATAAGAATTAATGGACAAATGTTTCATTGGGCTGAGTATATCACCATGGGGTGCACAATGCAATTTGTAAAGAAGAAAGACAGAACAATGAGATTGTGCACTGATTATAAACAACCGAACAAAGTAAGAGTGAAGAACAAGTACCCATTACCAAGGATTGATGATTTGTTTGATAAAATAGTAGGACCTGGATGCTGCTCCAAGATAGATGTAATAGCCCGCCTGATCGGACTGCTACCGACGTTAGAATCCCAACTACTCAAAGGTGACCGAAACCATAACAAGCTATAAACATAATATGGAACATTTTTATTCCATTAACATAACTTTGAATATTAACATAAACATCTAATAACATAATAATAATCCCATGCATTTAGAGGATTTAGGTACAACATAAACTTAAGGAATTATTAAATTCCTACTGCAGGTATCTTACATATATCTATACACATCATCGTAATAAAAAATCATCATAAGCACCAAAAATCCATACATAAACATCGTGAATACATAAGATTATAAAAACATATCCTTTTGACATTACTTTTAACATTGACATTTTACATTTCCTAGGGGCAACATACATAAATTACATCACAGTGACACGTCCAAACTATCTTGCATTTTCCGATACGTCTTGCATATCGATGAAAAATAGGATGGGGAATCGGGGATGGGATGGAACGACATAAAATGTGTAAGCTATTTTGAAATAGCTTAGTGATCAGATACATAAAAACATATACATAAAACATTGCTTTCGTGCTCATGTACATGCAACATCATCAAACATTTCCCCTTAGGTAATACTGTCATCAAGATCCCTTAGTAGATTCAGTTGAGAAGCCATCTTCTTAGAAACTACTGAAAACATAAATATATGCCCAGAAACTCCTTCAGGCCATATGGAACTTACCATATCAACAACATAACATAAATATCCCCTGGAATGTCCCAACCTCATATTTATTACTTATGCGGGACAATCCGTGGTACATCCCGAAAGACATGCCAAACAAACAATATAAAACATATGTGAGGGACATTCCTAGGAATATAATCCATGGTTATCATAAACATTAACATATGGGATCGAGAGTCATCCAATATTAGCTTTCACATAATAGGTAATCAATCCAATGCAATGCAATATATCTATTGTTCTAATGCAAACAACCTAAACTAGTCGTGATGCATGAACATGATGTAAACATTCATTTTGTGTATCATAAGCATTTAGTTAGTATCCACTCACTTAGAAATTGACATATTGATGAATCATCGATTCGTCACCAATGTCCTTGAATTCCAAGGTCTGATCTTGTGTTTTGGATTTTAGATTAAAGACTATACATTAACCTCAAAGCATACTTAAAACAATCCCATAATCCCCCAATTAATATAGCATAAACAACCCTTGCAATTTATGTTTAAATTGTTGGGCAGAGGATTTTTGGCGGCAAGTTCGGTAGCCGAAAGTCTCTCTTACAGAGATTAAGTACTATTTTCTGCAGCAAGGTTTGGCTACCACAAGCCCCATGTGCCACTAGTTTCAGCAGCCGAAAGTCTACTTTCAATGGTTGAAGCTAGATTTCAACATTCCTTTGTGAGTTGCTTCCAATTTTGGTAGCCTAAACTCACTTTAGGCTGCTGAACCTAGATTTTGGAAGTGACCAAATGTAATAGCCTGCCTAGATGGACTACTACAGGTATTAGAATCTCAACCACCAGAAGGTGATCGAAACCCTAACAAGCCGTAAACATTAACATTCCATTTCTTTATTTATTAACATAACATTATCATAAATATTAAGATCTCATACATCAAATTAAATTAAGGCACCTATAATCTAGATGGAATAATTAAATTCCTAAGTTACAAGTAACCTGCATAACCTATAACCACATAACATAACTTTTTAGTATAATTCAACTCACATTATTTATATAATATAAAATTGAGATCAAATATAAACTTATAACATTCATTTCATAAACATGCTTAATTTAAGAAATAACATTTAAATTAAATCCTAGGGGCAATTACATAACATTCATCGACACTACAGAGACAAGTCTAGCTCTACTCCGAGTTCTATTGGTACGTCCTGAATACTTGTAAAAAATGGGATTCAGAATTGGGAAATGAGATGGGAGGACATAAAACGGGTAAGCTATGGAAATAACTTTTTGAGTAGATACAAAAAACATATATCATAAAAATAATATTTCTTGCATATGTAATGCAAGTAATATTGTCACCAAGATCCCTCAGTAGATTTAGTTGGCAATCCATCTTCTTGGAACTACTAAAAAACTTAAATATGCACCAAAAAGCTCCTTTAAGCCATCTTAGACTTACCATATCTGTAAAAATAATATAACATAACATAACATATTTATTCCATAGAATATTCCGAGGAAATATAACATGTATTCTTCAATGATTCTTCCGAGGGACAACTTTTCCGAGGATCGATCCATGGTATATTCTGAGGGACATTCCAAACGGATATGCACAATATATTTCAAAGGGTATTCTGAGGAACATTTTTTATGGGTCATAACGTAATGTAAACTACGGACTCGAGGGTCATCTAATATTACCCTTCACGTATCATGTAATAATGCAATGGAATATATCTCATGCTCTAATGGAAAATCCTAATATATCCGTGACACATGAAAATGCCATAAACATTTCATTATCTGTATCGTAAAACATATAGTGAGTATCCACTCGTTTGGAAACTAACATGTTGACGAATTCCTGGTTTGTCATTGATGTCCCTTAATTTCGGGGTCAAATCCTATATTTTAGACGTTGGATTAGAGACTCAATGTTAACCTTAAAACATATTCAAAAGAATGCCATAAACTCCAATTTACATAGCATAACATAATATAGAAACATCTAAGCAACTTAGGTTAAAATTGTTTGACAAAAGACTTTAGAGGCACTTTCGGGGACACTTTCGGCGGCCTAATGTCCCCAGACAGAGGTGAAAGTCAATTTTCGGCAGTAGAGTTCGTATGCCACAAATCACTATTGCCCCAATTTCGACGGCCATAAGTCCACTTTTGGAGGCCAAAACTGGGTTCCACCTTGCCTCTTAAGCCTCGGCTTGACCAACCCTAGTTTCTGCTTCCGAACCTTCACTTTAGGCTGTTGAACTTGGGTTTTACTAGGGGTCAAAACCACGGTTCTTGCATGTTTAACATGCTAAAACCTGTAAAAAGCTCAATTAAACACTTCTAAAACATCAATTCTAATCCATCTACTTCAACAACATCATCTAACTTCAATTTCATTATCACATGTATCTCATAAATTCTTTTAGCCATGCATTTCACTTGAACTACATAATTTCTTATAATTTGTTTTCTTCATTTTCTTTAGAATCTTTAACATGCAAACATGACATTTAGTTGTTTAGTACATTTAACACTATCTTAACTTTTTTTTTTTGAACATGCATATCATCCTTTAACTCATTTCACATTCAAATTAATATTTTAATCATATTTTCAACAACTTAACCTAATCTTCATGCATGATTCATTTCTCTTCATTTAAACCCTTCTATCATATTTCTAATTCATACTAACTTGGTTTTGAAGCTCAACTTGGCTAGAGAACTGCATATTCTCTTTCCACACTCGAGCTTCCTTTGTGTTCTTCTTCTTTTGTTATTTTATTCTTCATAACTCTTTATTTCTTGTTAATCTTCTTCAAATTTTATCAACTTTGCTTAAAGTTTTGGAGAACTTCAACCTTCTAGGTGAGTTGTTCTAGTAGAGAGAGTTGAGTGAATTGAGATGGTGCCAAACTTTAGTTTAGCCAGCTGTCTCCACTATTTATAGTGGAAATGGCTACTGATTTTGGCGGCCAAACCTGACTTTTCAAGTTAGCCCTAGCCAATTTCACTTTAATCTCTCAACTTTTATTCCTTCTATTTGAGTCCTTAGATTTTACATTTTAATTTGTTAACTTTTATAACTTAACATTTTGACCCTTGGCGGCCCAGTTTCTGAATATTCCACTAATATTTCGATCGAAAATTCGAAATTCAACATCGAAAAAGTGTTGGGTGTTACACTAAAACCTTAGTTCCTTGCATGATTTACATGCTAAAACCTGCAATCTTAGCTCATTTACACTTCTAAACATTCAACATACTCCTCATCGACTTCAATAAGTCAGCTAAACTCAATTAACATCAATTCTACCACATGCACCATCATTTCATGCATTTTCCATAAACCTTTTTAAACTTAAGCAATTTGATTTCTTCATTTACTTTACATGCAATCTTGTTTCTTTCATGTTTGTGCATTTCTAAACTTACTTAACACCTTTTTAATATGCATTTCCATCCTTTAATTCATTTAACAATTTTCATCAACTTTTGTTAAAATTACCTTAAAACCTAATTTAAACCATTTGCATTTTACATTTTCTCTATCAATTCATCATCTATATTATTTAACTAATCTTGATTGAGCTTGAACGGACTGGAAATGTTGGATTGAACCTCTTTCTATAAGTTCTTCCAAGTTTCCTTCTTAACCTTACAACTTCCCTTAAGATTTGATTCTTGGTTTTTCTTCTTTCTCTTGTTTAAATTTTTGCCTTGAATTTTAAGGATTCAAGTCTTTTGTAGCTTGAGAGAGTGTTTGCCAAGAATTTAGCCAAAACTCTCCTTTAGCCTGCTACCTCTACTATTCATAGTGGAGGTGACCTACTAGTTTTGACAATTGAACTCTTAAGTTCGACAGCTGAACCTGGTCCTCTAAGTTTGCCCTACCCAAACTTTACTTTAATCCCTCAACTTTTCTATCTTTGCATCTTATTCCTTGAAATTTACATTTTAGTCCGTAAACTTTTTAACTTGACATTTTAAACCTCAAGCACTATTCCCACTTGGTTTTCGAATATTCCATGAATATTGCGATTGGAAATTCAGAATTCGATGTCGAAAATATTTCGGGTGTTACATATTTCCCCCCTTTATCCTCGAATGTTCACCATACATACATATATATATGAAACATACACAACACATAACATAGATCATAACATCATATCACATTTACATAACATAGCGTCTTTACATTATTTACATTACATGAAGGGTAAGTACTTTCTAATCTGACTCTTAGTGGTGAAATAGGTAGGGGTACTGCTGAACCATAGGTTCCCCGATTTTCTAAGTATATTCTTCTACATTATGGTAGTTCCATAATACTTTAACCATATGTATCTCCTTGTTCTGTAGTCTTTTGATATGTGTGTCAAGAATCCTCACAGGTTGCTCTATATATGTGAGATTCTCTGCAATCTCAAACTCTGGTTCTCTAAGAACCTTGTTAGGATCTGACACATGCTTTCTTAGCATAAATACGTAGAAAACGAGATGAATCCTCTCTATGGAAGAAGGGTAAATTGAGCTTCTAGGCAACATGACCTAATTTTTGTATTATCTCATAGGGTCTGATGTACTTAGGAGCCAACTTACCCTTCTTTCCAAAATGAACCACCTGCTTCATAGGAGACACCTTTAATTATACCATGTCCCCTTCCTGAAACACTATCTGCTTCTGTCTGATATCAACATAGCTCTTCTATTTGCTGACTACGATATTTATTCTTTCCCTAATTATGAGAATCACCTTGTTGGTGAACTCTGCAATTTCGAGTTTAGCCAATATACATTCTCTGACTTGTTCCCAACATATAGGAGTTCTGCATTTCCTTCATACAAAGCCTCATATGGAGCTATTCCGATGCTCGAATGGTAGATGTTCTTGTAAGCAAACTCCGCCAATGGTAGATGTTTCTTCCAAGAACCTCTGAAATCTAGCGCATACATCCAAAACATATCCTTAATTGTCTGAATGGTCCTCTCAGACTATCCATTTGTCTATAGATGGAAGGCCGTGTTAAAATCTAGCCGTATTCCCATAGCATTCTACAGACTTTTCCATAATCATAAGGTAAACTGGGGTCTTCTGTGGGATAGTATAGAAACTGGCATACCATGTGTTCACGCCCAACCCGTTCCGTGACGAGCGTAGGAACATCGGCCTAACCTGTCCTATCCTATTGAGTCGCCACCCACTTTTTGGTTAAATGGGAAACCATAGCTATTCTATCCAGTTGACTCCATTTTAAAACCCAATAGATTTTATTCA
>CAOGCB010158903.1:0-10097 GCA_948266635.1 Cnidoscolus chayamansa | reverse complement strand
AAATTGAAGATAAACCCAATCACCCACTTCAAATTGCCTTTTAGATCTCTTTTTGTTTGCATACTCTGTATTTGGTTTTGTGCCTTCAGCAAATTGTCTTTGATAAATTGAGACATATGTTGTTTAGTCTGTAAAACTTCCTCCATAACTCCCACTATGCAACTTTCATTAGGAACCATAACCATGGATGGAGCTTTATATCCATACAAGGCTTCAAAAGGGGACATTTGCAAGCCAGAATGGTGGGGTGAAGCTTTACTCACTGCAGCATACTTAATTAACAAGATGCCAAGTAAAAATCTTAGATATAATACCCCACTAAACATGCTAAAAAAGGCATACCCTCACTGCAGACTCTTACATGATCTGCCTCTTAAGGTTTTTGGGTGCAAAACTTTACCACTGGAAAAACAAAGTTAGATCCTAGAGCTCTCAAGTACACGTTTATTGGTTATGCTCCCTCCCAACTTGGCTACAAATGTTTTGACCCTAAAACTAGGAAAACCATTACCACTATGGATGTAACCTTTGTAGAAACTCAATCCTATTCCCTTCAGGGGGAGAGTCAAGGGAATAATGAGGGAAATAATGAAGTTTGTTGGTGGGAAACTAGCTTAAATCCCTCTTCCAACTCTAGTTCAGAATCACCCAAAACCTATCATTGGTTCAGACTCAAACCTATGTCCATCACTAGTTCAGAACCTAATCCTGAACACCTAGAGACTCAGAACACAATGAATCCTAGTTTAGCTTCAGAGGGAGATAAACCTCAGCCTAGGATTTGGAAAGAAGAATTGTTGGTCTATTCAAAGAAGAAGAAGAATCAATCAAGGGTGCCTCCTCAAGCTGACACTGAAGATTTCCCGAAGTTTAATCAAGCTCACAGTGCAAATAATCCTTCTACAATTCTAGTACTTGATTCAAATGTTCCTAATCCCTTTATATGTCCTGAAGAGTTGTCTGCAGAAAACTATCTTCCTATAGCTATCAAAAAAGGAAAAAGGTCTAGTACAGAACATCCCTTAGGTAAACACTTGTCATATGCTAAATTGTCTCCTAATTATAAAGCCTTTGTATCTAGAGTCACTATAGTTTTTATTCCAAAGAACATTGAGGAAGCTTTAGGTGACCAAGATTGGAGGTTGGCAGTCATGGATGAGTTAAATGCACTAGAGGCAAATGGGATATGGGATTTGGTAAATCACACAAAAGGTCAGAAGTTGGTTGGTTGTAAGTGGGTCTTCACTGTGAAATTCAATATAGATGGTAGCATTGCAAGGAGAAAGGCTAGACTTGTAGCCAAGGGCTTCACCCAGGCTTATGGGATTTATTATCAAGAAAATTTTGCTCCTGTTGCTAAAATTAACACTATTAGAATTTTGTTTTCTCTTGCAGTGAACTTTGACTGGAAGTTGCACCAGTTGGATGTGAAGAATGCTTTTTTAATGGGGATTTGGAGGAGGAGGTCTACATGTGTTTACCACCTGATTTTGAGGAAAAATTTGGACTGAGTTAAGTCTATAAGCTCAAGAAGTCTTCATATGGCCTCAAGCATTCCAGGCTTGGTTTGGAAAGTTTGGTAAAGCAATGAAGCGCTTTTGCTACCAGCAATGTCAAACAGATCATACAATATTCTACAAAAGGTCTACTGCTGGAAAACATGCTATATTAATAGTCTATGTGGATGACATCATTTTGACAGGAGATAATGAGGAGGAAATCTTTTCATTGAAGAAGAAGTTAGCACAATGTTTTGAGATCAACGACCTAGGAATTCAAAAGTACTTCCTAGGTATAGAATTTTTCAGATCCAGAGATGGTATATATATCAACCTGAGGAAGTACATCCTAGACCTGCTAGAAGAAACAGGACTTCTAGGGTGTAAGGCTGCTGATACTCTCAGTAGAGGCTCATGTACAGTTACTTCCTGCCAAACCTGAAGATGTGGTGGATAAGGAGAAGTTCCAGAGGTTAGTTGGCAAACTCATTTACCTGTCACACACAAGGCCTGACATTGCCTTTGCAGTGAGCAGGTTAAGCCAGTTTATGCATTCACCCAGCAATGAACATTTTGAAGCAACTTATAGAGTCTTCACGTATCTTATAGGGACCTTAGGGCAAGGCTTATTGTATCAAAAGAGTAAAAATTTACAGATAGAACTTAGAAGTCTACACTAACGCAGACTGGGCAAGAGCTAAGACTAATAGGAGATCCATTTCTGAATATTATACATTTGTAGATGGCAATCTAATCACTTGGAAAAGGAAGAAGCAAAATGTTGTAGCAAGGAGTAGTGTAGAGACTGAGTTCATAGCTCTAGCACACGGGATTTGTGAAGCAATTTGGATTAAACGTGTATTGGAAGAACTGCAAGTATCCACAACTGCAACTATGAAGATTTTCTTATAATAAGGCAGCAGTCTCAATTGCTTATAATTCAGTCTTGCCTGACAGGACTAAGCACATTGAGATGGATAAACATTTCATAAGAGAGAATATAGAAGATGGCTTGATTTGTATCCCTTAAATACCTACGACTCAGCAAACTGCTGATATACTTACTAAGCAACTAGCTAACTCTCAGTTCAGTGTACTTGTTAGCAAGCTTTGAATAAACAATCTGTCCAGACCAAGCTTAAGGGGGAGTATTGATAAGAATGGAATGAGTCAGATCTGATTTTCAAGGATTAAGTCCAGGGATTTGAATTTAAGATTCTATCCCTAAAGTTCAGCTATTGTTATATGTTGTTAGTTACGTGATTAGCTAGGATTAAAGTGTATAAATACCTGTGTAAATATACTCTATAGAGAATTATCCTTATATAAATATACTTACCTTGTGAGGTTATCTTCTCATAAACATATATGTTAGTTAGCAAGCATTGGCAATCCTCCCCTCATGAGCTAGCTTTTAAAGTGAGTTAGGTCCGGCCTATTTTCTTAACATAGTATTAGAGCTTCTGATTTGATGTTAGGCCTCCCATTTGAGTTTGGGCTACGCTTGTTTCGCCTCTCATTTGTATTTCATGCTCCAGCCAGTCTAGGTGTGCGAAGTGTTGAGAACATGAATCTCACATCAGTTAGGTAGGAAAAGCAAGTTAGTTATAAAGCTTTAGTTATAAAGCTTTTGGCAATCCTCCCCTCATGAGCTAACTTCTGGAGTGAGTTAGGTCTGCTTACTTTCTTAACAATTACATCTTCAGTCTATTGTTGACAATCCTTACATGATCCAACATGTTCTGCAAAAGTTCCTAATTGTTTTGGGGAGAGTTACCAAGTTAGATTGTTTTATACTTACTCATCAATTAGAATTAGTTATTTAATTTTCCTGTTTTAATTAGGATTTAGTTTTCTTACTTGGTTTATATATTCCTAATGTATTTTAGTTTACTGAATATTCTTAATAAGTAGTTTTATTTTCCTATCAGATTTAAGAGATCAAAATATATAAACACCCATGCAACTAATCTATTTTCTGTTTTGGAGACTTATTTAATAACATACAGCAGAGTTTTCTATCAATTTTTTACTCACATGTGAGTGTGTGTCACCTTTATGAGCTTCACACCATGTCAAGATAAAATAATGAATAGCCTCATCTTGGGTCATTGTTTTAATGGATATAAAGAGAACTGTTGGTCTGTTATTATATATATCAATAGTTACTGAAAATGCCATGCCAGAAAATGTCCAGGTCTATCAGCATTAGCATTTAGACAGCAACATATGATAAGGAGAGAGCATGTGTCAAACTATTCAGCTAATTAAATAGCAGAAAATTTTAAAAAATAGAAGAGCCCCTAACACAACATATCCCCAACTTTGTCATTACCTGTTGATATCTAAACTCCAACTTTGTCAACATATCCCCAAGTTTTTCCAACATTTTTCTGTAATAGTTGTTCCTTGCAGTTACCGTAGCTTCTAAATTTCCTTTGCTAAAAGTCATTGGGGATGCACAAAAAAAATCATCACTTAAATATCCATTGCAAATGGGAAGAAAATCCTCATAAGTATAGCCACCAGGGCCCGTATAATTGCAAAATTCAAGCAACTTCTTTAGCACTTGAAGCTGCTGACCAGCCCTAATAATGGGAATCAAAAAGTCCTTCAGAAAGCAAGGAACGGCAACGCCATCCTGACACCAACCACATTATGAGAATCATCATAACTTGGAATAATGAGAATAAAGCAAGAACAATAGACTATTGGGATTCAAAATGTCAACATTGAAAACATACCCTAATACTCGCCAATGGGAAGTCAAAAGGGATAGCAGCATTACAATGCAGATCAGATGGTGGATCATCAAAATATTCTACTATGAATTCCTTATATGGATCACTAGTCTCAGCCCTAAATATCCACGACCTTATAAATTCACAATATGGTTCACATGATCGCAGAAAGAGGAACTTGAGTAGAGCATGGTGAGCAGGATCAGCAACCTACACAACAATATTTATGTTACGGACTTTGATATTTGATATGTACTAGGAAACAAATGGATAAGAAGATGTGTATTAGAAAAAGATAAAAGGTAGAATTTGAGTAGGTCACTAACTTAGGTATATTTTCACTATATATGTGTCCCCATCTCTTCATTAAAACAAAAATAAATATGCTTCCATTCTTTCAACAAGTTACAAGGATTTTCAAATGAATCAAGATAAACATAAGATAAAACAAATTTTAACAAAATAATAATAATAATAATAATAATAATAATAATAATAATAAACATAATCTGAGAGCAGCTAAGAATGACTTGCAAGAAAACAAAGCTTGAATTTCACTAAACAGACTTGCCAATGATCATTGCATTTTGTGCATCAAGAGAAAAACAAGCAGTAGAAGAATAAAAGAAGAAACATCATCAGCAATTTTAAGCAGACCTGTAGTTGCATATATAAGTAAGTAAGAAGATATCCTCCTCTGTAGAAGTTAGAGAACTCCAAGGCTGCTTTAGCAGTTAAATCTTCTAGCGAAGTCAATGAGAAGGAAAGTGCTATATTATACAGGTTGCATATGTTTCCAAGAGCTTCAATTTGAGTCCTCAATTCCTTTGTGTGCATATACACCTCCAATAGCGTAACTTTACACTGCACTATGCTTGTGAGGCATGCTTCCTCATAAGACTCTTGCAAGGCCGTATCAATAATTTTTGATGAATGCCTAAATCTAGCTGATGCATACACTGTATTCAGAGAGCAAATGTAACCTTCTAATACCTTCCCCACAGCTACAGCAAAAGCCTGATTAACTAGACTGGAAGATCGATGCTCTTCCTTCTGCATGTTACTGCCATCTTGGCTTTCATACACTGCTTCAGGATGTTCCTTCTTGTTTCCTGATGAATGCATATCCACATTCATGTACATAAAATTATCTACAAATTTATGGAGAAGAAATACTAGAGAACCCAAGCAGCCTATGGAATTGAGAATCTTTCCCAACGCATGAGTGCTTGAAGACCGGTTCCATAGACTCGGAATTTGATGGTAGGACCTATCAGCAGGATCAGAACAAAATGCAGCAGAAAGCTTTTCGACACTAAGAAGAGCTGATTGCATCCCTTGCAGTGCATTCAATGCTAATCTCACTAAACTTGCCTCCTAAGACCGGAAAAAGGAAAAATCAAAAGAGGGAAAAAGATCATGTACTTGACTTGAGAGACGCAGTACAAAATACACATTACATATCACTTCTGCTAAAAAGGTGAAAACCCCATTTCCGCAATTATATTGCCATTTTAA
Organism: Cnidoscolus chayamansa; assembly: GCA_948266635.1. Taxonomy (NCBI): domain Eukaryota; kingdom Viridiplantae; phylum Streptophyta; class Magnoliopsida; order Malpighiales; family Euphorbiaceae; genus Cnidoscolus; species Cnidoscolus chayamansa. The sequence goes on along the minus strand of CAOGCB010158903.1, from coordinate 4,339 downwards.
CCACAAAAATGTAAAATTGGGTCAAAGAACAGCGTCATCTTACAAAATTAACCCGTAACTATACATAGAAATCAAAGAAACCTTAACATCCGAGAAATGTCTGAATTTTGTCTTCAAATGGGATTTTAAAAATTGCCGGCATATTCAAGTTTTCAACAATCAACACAAACTGCAATCTTGAGAAACACAATAAAACACAGAACATATGCTCACAGATTCTAAAGTTAACAGGCGTACAATTGAAACCACTTACTGAGACGGACGACGTTCGATGCAGGGGCGATTGTGGAGGAGAGGGATTGGGGGGACGAGAAGAGGGAAGACGAGCTCCATTTTGAGAAGGGATGGACTCCCAAGTTGTAGGAGGAAGCCATGGATCTTCGACCTTCAGATTGTCAAACAATGAAGCAAAGTCGGTATCTACAGGCATTCTCGCTTTGAATTGATGTGGCACTAGCAAGTGTAGTATCCTGCAGCCATGAACTCTTTTTTTTTTAAATTGCGTTTGCAGGCCGCTTTGTAGTTGTAGATCACCCTAATCCGACCGCGGTCTGAAACTCGGGCCGGAAATCAGATCAAAACGAGCTAAAGCTAAATGCCCGTGCAATGCACAATGCATTTTATAGTTTTTTTTTTTTAATCTAATTTTAAATTAAAAGAAACTAAATGCTATGCACAAATATATTTTATCATAGGCTTGTCCCACATACTATAGTAGATCTATGAATCTATATGTGTATTCATCCGTACTTATATCATTCATTTGTCATAGCCCTTCAAACTCTATGAGCTTCAACTCTCTTAAACTATATGGGAACACTCATTCAGTGAACTCATTAGCGAATTGTTCTTGGGATAGCTTGTCTATTCAGGGTTCTATATAGGTCTTAAAATATTTCTTTGCCTTTTTACATCGGAGGGTAAAATCTCACAATCTGAATGACTCGACTATCACTTGCTTCTAGCTCATCAGTGAATGATTATTTGAATGGATCGTCCCCTCCTTATACTTGGGAGCATTCAATTTGAGGTAATTGATCATTTTGGCTTTTACACCATTACCTCCAAGTATTGCCGTAGATGATTGAGGTTCTGAAACAAACAGTGGAGTAATGGAGTGGGAAGCTGGTGGAGTTGGGTTCTATGGCATTGGAATGGCCCTTAGGTATCTGGATACGAAGGATACAATGAGTAGGTTGGTTATTGTAGGTAGTAAGGAGGGTAGGGCATGAAGGGTGGATAAGGCATTTGGCTAGGATGTCCCGACCTTTCACTCGCCGAGTGCCTGTAACCAATCCCATAACTGTATTTTGACTATGGACATGCATATTATGGCTCAGTTGCATCTCCATATCCCTTATTATATTTCCCTCATCCCTCCTCTTACACCCATTCCCAGGCTTTCATCTCTTCTATATTGTTCTTCCTCATTAGCTATTGGAAGATCCCTTATTGATCTCATTGCAGACTCATTCCTTTCCCTCTTAACATTGATGGACCTCCTAGGATCCCTTAATACCTCTCCCCTTGAGCTATCATTGGCTCTTTATCTCACTGTAGAATGATTGGGAGATTCTATATTCCCTCATTATCAAAAGGAGTTCCTATCAAACGAGTAGATTTTCTTGATCCTCTCATTTTAGCTTCTATGAAGAAGACAAATAAGTAAACATAACATAAAATTTATGTGTTACCACATGAACTCACATAGTATTTCACATCATAACATTCATTGCATAACATATCATGTACTTCATCATTTATAGTACATGCTATCAACATTTCATACTTAATTTAGACTCCCTACTGGACATGTACATCCTATGCTGCTTTGCCCCTTAATATTCTATAGACTCATTCTTTCTACTCTTAGGTACGATCATGTGAACCTAGAGCTCTGATACCACTTTATAATAACCTGGTTGTACCGGACTGCTACCAATGTTAAGATCCCGACCATCCAAAAGCGACCATAACTCTAACAAGCCTACTTCATCATCAAACATCATTTATCATGTAATTTTTTGTGTGTTTCATTTCCTTTACCTACGTTTCATTTCATACATTTCCATCCATACATGCATATACATCCATAACATTTCATAAATACCAGTACACATACATGCATCCATAACTATATTAGACACAGGCATTATATGAGACAATGAAATACTCAATAACTGTTTGATTAAATCATACGTCATAGTTACAGTGACCATATAATCTTACTCCTAACCATAAATTGTTATGTTCATCAAATTTAACATTTATCATTACATGACTCATTCCTAGGGGCAATAACAACTACACATAAAAAAAGGAAAGGGGGATAGAGAGAGGACACATAAAAAGGGATAAACTATTTTGAAATAATTTCGTCTGTAGACACATAAAACATTCATTTATAAAAACATTAACTTTCATGCTTGCGTATACATCATCATCAAACAATTCATATAATTATATACATAAATTGCAAACTTTTCATATATTTCTTTCTTATGCTTCTCATCTCCTAGAACTTTTGCCACTCCTACTATGGGGACACATTTATCGCTTAAACACCCTAAAGGGTAAGAAACTCCATCAAATCTTTCTTGTTCAGTCCTAGTTTCAATTATACTTTTAGGTTTAATAGGTTTACAAAAATCTATCTAATAGTTCTCTTTTTATTAAAAACGTGTTCATCATCACGTTGACCACAAGAAAATCCACATGAGGGCAATTTAGTTTTGCTTGTTAGGGCTGGAATGTAATTGGAGTTATACATAACTCCTTATGGGAGAATTCTTTCTTCCTTTTTCCTAGTTTCCTCAACTTGGAGCTGCCTATTATAACATTAATAACTTTAATTGGTCCTTCGACATCTCCTCATTAATTTTTTAACATTAACTCTTTCCTTCTTTGGTTAGGATGGTTATTTCAGATTAACCTCCTTTAGGCCACCAGCATTGGATGCCCTACTAAATGGAGAACTGCTAAACACCTCTCTCCGCCACATCAACTTTATCAGTTTTTATGGGCCCAATATACTACACTATTTTGCATGAGACCCACCTGATTATTTTATTATTAAACATTTATATTCTAAAAATAATTTTAACTTAATAAATTTACTCATACAAAAATTATAATTTATTAATGAAGATGAGTAATAATTAATTAATGTTATTTTTAATAATTAATTTGAAAAAAAAATTATTTAAATTTATTATGGTAATTTCAAAAAAATTAATTAATTAATTTATAGAATAAATTACTAAATAATAATTTTTTAATTGAAAACACGCCAAATTACATGAAATTTAAATTTAAATTTAAATTAAAAAAATACAACTAAATTATTTTTTAATTGTACCAAAAAAATTATTTTTTCTTACTTAAAAAATTAAAATTAATTTTTCTTAATTTTACAAAAAAAAAATTATTATTTTTTACTAATTTAAAAAAACAAAATTACTTTTTCTTAATATTAACAAAAATTAAACATAGCAGCTGCCATGTGGCAGCTTCCCATTGGCCAAAAACTTCCTATTTTCACTCCACCGCGCTCAACTTCTCCACTAACTACGTCTGGGAATTCAGATCGTCCTACTACTTCGCCTTCTTCTCCTCCGTCCACTGCACCAGTCCTCCACGCCGGACTGTTTCTTATCCCTTCAACTCCATCGCCCAGTCTACTACTTCACCTTCTTCTCCTTCATCCACTGTACCAATCCTCCGAGTTAGACTATTTCTTCTCCCTCCAACCCTTTAAATCTCATCCTTTAATAATTTGCATTCTTCCATAGTACACATTAGGCCCAGCCTTTGACTCATTCAAGAGCGTATAAGTTCTTTATCCTTATTCACTACTTTTTTTTTACATGAATTACCATTTCCCCCTCTTTTATTTTAGAGGATTTCTCACCATTTCTGTTAAGGGATTTTGTTTATGGCTTATGAGGGTTCTCATTGTCCAGTCGAATATATTTTAAAGCTATTTTCATTTAATTTGAGTAAGTTCATGCGAGGTTTTTAATCGTGAATCGAAGAATTTAGTATTGTTTGACTCCTCAATTGCTTCACATGTTGCTTGGTAGTTAAAATTTTTAATCTATATCACTTTTGCATTAAACATATCTATGTAATTTGTTTTAGAGATCTCCTTCATCTTATTTTGATTTAAACATATTTGATGACATCTTTTAGGAAAGTATGCAAGTGATGAATCTTTGCTTAAATTTGGTGGCCAGTTTTTGGAAACTCTCAACTGAATGTGGCTTCAGCTGCCAATACCATTCTTGAACTAGGCTGGTCAAATTTGAAGGAAAGTCTCACCATAGAATTAGGCTATTGA
>CAOGCB010158756.1:0-11580 GCA_948266635.1 Cnidoscolus chayamansa | reverse complement strand
AAGATCCTGAAAATCTTGTTCATGTTCTGCGTTGAATAGTTGATCAAAGTAGGCTCTCCATCTTTCCTTAATCTCACTATCTCGTGTCAAAATCCTCTGAGCTTCGTCCTTTATACACTTAACTTGGTTTAAGTCTCTACTTTTCTTCTCTCTCAACTTTGCAAGCTTATAAATACTCTTCTCCCCCTTTTTGGTTCCTAGCTGTTGATATAATTCTTCTAGTGCTTTACCTCGGGCCACACTAACTGCCTTCTTTGCTTCTTTTTTAGCCTTCTTATATCCCTCAAAGGCCTCATTATTTACCGCAATTGGTAATTTTTTATACCATTCCCTTTTATCCTTAATAGCCTTTTGCACCTCTTCATTCCACCACCACGCATCAATGAGGTGATTGACATTTTAGATATTTGCAATGAAGTACCTCCTCTCTGGGTTAAGCTACTTATTCAAAAGATTTGGAACAACTGACTTTTTTTTTTAAAATTTCTAGTTTCTCTGGTTGAAATAACTTTATGAAATGTTTCATGCAGGGAGCGTTATGAGGACCTGGTCAAGCAATGTCAAATGATGCATTCAAGTGTGGGAACTGGTGCACTTGCATATATTGTGGGGTCCAAAATTATGGATATGAGGATGTCATCCAAGGTTGGAGGGAGAGATGAAGCTGAATACAAAAGTAGACATGCTTCTATTGATGCTGATAATGAATTAGAGAATTATAGTGATTGGAATAATAATTGTACAGAAACACCATACGAATGTGAAAGGGAAAGTTCTAGTGATTCTGGTGAGCTTGCCAGTATGAGGGGAAGCATAGACAGCGCAACATATGATTCTTGTTTCTTACTTGCTTCGGGCCCAAATAGTAGTGGTTCGCCTGAAAGAGGGGGCGACATTCATGAATCACAATATGCAGCAAAGAGTTATTTTGATTTTCCTCCTTTACCTGTCACAAATTTATTTGATCGGGGAGAAGATGAGGAAGAATGTATTGTGCATGAGTTTGATCCTTCTGCACAAAGAAATTTAAGATTTCAAGATGGAAGAATGCACATTTTTCAAATTGATAATAATATAGATTTAATTATGGAATCAGGTGGTTCACCATCTAACAATGTTTCACATGTCAACAACTCTGAAATTGAAATAGTTCCTGATGATGATCATGAACAGCTATTATGGTCTAATAATCAGGATTATGAGAAAGAAATAGTGAACAGATTGCGAATATCAGATGCTCCAGAACCAACCTTGCTAAATGCAGTTTCTCAAGGAGGGGCTACTGGTGAAGACAAAGTATCTGAATGGCTTTGGACTTTGCATCGAATAGGTATTTGGTTGTGCATCTTTTTTGATGTTATCTGAAAAGGCATTGAAGCTACGCCATGGATTTATCTTATCACTTTTCTTCTGAGCAAGCAAATTCTCTTGTTTTTCAGTTGTTGATGTGGTACGAACAGATTGCCATCTTGAATTCTACGAGGATAAGAAAAATTTAGCTAGGATGTCTGATATCCTTGCTGTCTATGCATGGATTGATCCTGCCACTGGTTACTGTCAAGGTTTTTGACATTTTCTTTGTAGTTCTTCTGGATAAACCTTTATTTTTTTTTTATAAATATTATTTAGTACTAAATTTGATAATTGACTTCAGTCTTAAACTTTATATTTAAAGTTCCACCGTTTTGTTTGGTTTTCTGATTTAGGTATGAGTGATTTGCTGTCTCCCTTTGTTTTCCTCTTTGAGGATAATGCTGATGCATTTTGGTGTTTCGAGATGCTTGTAAGGAGAATGGTATTACTAACCATTACAAACTTATTTGGCTAGATATCTTTGTGTTCTTCTCTAAGACTAAAAAATGTTTTTATGCCTCTCCAGCATGAAAATTTTCAGATGGAAGGGCCAACTGGAGTGATGAAACAGTTGCAAGCATTGTGGCACATCCTGGAACTCACAGATAGAGAAATGTTTGCACACTTGTCACGTATAGGTGCTGAAAGCCTCCATTTTGCTTTCCGAATGCTAATGGTTCTTTTTCGTCGAGAGTTATCTTTCAATGAGGCTCTTCAGATGTGGGAGGTCTGTAGTCTTTAGATCTCCATCATAAATTGCAGAAAATTTATAGCATTGGTTACATCAGCATTCACTTTTCTTTTTTGTAACTTGACAATTGCAGCAATAATTAGATGCATATGATTGTTCTTTTTTGCAAATTTACCTTGCTAAATGCATATCTTTTGTTGTCACAAAGAATGTGTCCAAGAAGGTGGGGAGGGGTGGAATTAGGTTACAATTGATTTTTCTGCTTTTGCTCGAAGCCTTTATGCATTCAAAACTATACACTTCAGTGTGTGAGATCGAGATGTGTTTATGTGTGCTAAGATGACTTAAACACAAGTATAAATGGTGGTGGATCTCTTGACTACAAATACACTGTTTTTGAACTAAGAAATAGGGGAAAACAGTGGCAAACAAAGAACATATTTCAACATATAATTATATTTCAATGACATTTAAACAAATAACAACTCAAGATGAATAAGCAAAGAGTTTTAAACTTTTTAAATCCTTTAAAGTTAGTAAAAAAACATATTTAGGTTCTTATTTCTTAAAGTTTGGATCAATGGTCAAATAAGCCCTTGAAGTGTTTCAAAGTAAAAAAAGCCATTAAATTAAATAAATGAATTATTCAAATTATAAATGATGTTTTTAGAAAATAAAAGATACAATGCCTTGAGTACTCTATCTCTCTCTCAATTTACTGTAACCCCCACTCTTGGTTTACAGTGCCTTATATATAGCTGGAATGCTTGGAGTACCCAATGTGGATCTTGAGACGTGGGCTGTTATTCACAATGTCAGTTGTGCATGTGGGCAACGTAGTGGGACAAATCACCCCATGAAGTCTGGACCATCGCCTGGGAGGTGGTTACCTCGGCTGATGTGTGCCGAGCCATTCAGGTTATAGGGTAGTGGCGCTTTTTGTTAATTTCTTAGCTTCCTGTCTATTATATCAATAAAAATAGATCAAACAAATTCTTCTTGGACAAATACACCGTCAAATTTTAAAATAGATTAAATAAGCCTTGCAGCATATTGTGAGAGGATGTTCTATGCCAAGTGTTTCAAGGAAGTTCTCTATATGTTCATCATCTTCATCATAGTCACTTCACCAACTGGATTAATATCTGATTTCTAATTATTCAGTTTGAACATAATCTTTTTCTTCATTGCTAACATCTTAGTCATCTATATCAGTTGTAGTTTTAAAAGAGTGGCACATATTACAAATGATAGAAAATTTTAAGAATTTATAGGCTAGGTTTTGAATTTGTGGCAGAAGAGAGGGATGAATAATAGAAAAGAGATTTCTTTGTATATGGGGATGAATGGACAACATGCTCATAGACAATGACGGATGACCCAGCCTAGAAATTGAAGGAGGACGATGGTGCTTAGCGAATTCACATTAATTTCTTCAAGGAGGACAATGACGGATGACCCAGCCTACAATGCACTTCAAAAGGAGTCAAGAAATTGGAACAAGTAATGGATCTCAACTCCTTTGTGTCATGGATGTAGAGACCTTTAAACTCATGTCCTCCACCAATAATCCGCTTTGTCATAAGATTCTAAAACAAAGTAATTGATAGAGTTAGATTAACACCTCCAGAACAAAGAATACAAGAAGTAGATCTATCTATTAAAGTAACTATAGATGATGAAGTATGACATTGGAATGTAAAGAAGAGATTTGAATTACTGTCATATAATTTGTTGCACTACAATAAATGACCCAATTTGATGAAGAAGAAACAAGACATGTGGTGGATTTATCCAACTCGACAATGACAGTAACATGAGGGGATTGACTTTAATGATTTCTTGGTACTGGAAAAATCGAGCAAATTCAGTTGTAGAAACTAGTATAGTCTTCTTAGAGGGTGGAGTGTCTAAACTCTAAAGCATTAGAAGTTGCAATTTGAGTTGAATAAGCATGTTGATTTTTTGTTCTGCAATTGTCTGCATGTAAGCTTTGTATGTCATAGCTCATGGCAATAATTTGTTGGATGCTTGATTACAACTATCCCCCATCCTTGTTACCACCTCTATTTTTTGGCGGCCACTGAGAGCACTATTAGCTTGAGGTGATGTGGACTATGCAATTTGGTATGGAGGACTAGTGAAAGCCTCATTCAAGGATGGTGGCTTAGAACTAGACAAGATTTGAGACCTTGCTTAATCAAATTTAGAAGGCAAGCCAATAATACTGAATGCTAGCATTTGTTCTCATTGTAACTGTTGAACTTTAATGTCTATACCAAAGGGAAGCATGATATTGAGTTTTTCACACACTCATTTAAAATCCATAAAATATATAGTTAGAGGCTTATCTTGTTTTTCTAAATGATAAAGAGCCTTGCAAATATCATAGATGTAGGAAACATTCCCCTGACCAGAGTACAAAAAATCAAGATATTCCATGAACTCGTTAACAATTTCACAATGAATAATTAAACCAATTATCTCATTGTCGATAGAATTTGAAATTTGCAAAACCAATCGAGCATCTTCCTGTAACCAAGCTTGCCTTGTATCATCTTCGGGTGGATCACAAGTAAGATGATTATCCTTGTCAATACTCTGCAAGTATACACACATAGTTTTACTTCAATCCAAGAAATTGGACCCATTGAGTTTGTGATGTAATTTTTGTCATTACAGGAATAACATGTGACACAACAAGTTTGCTTTTGCAATAATACCAAAAATATCACAAAAGGTAACTTAAAACAACAGTTATTGTCACAAAGAACCCCCAAAAAATACCAGTATCCAATATGGATCACAAGAACAGAAGCAACACCACCACAAAAATACAACAAACAAGAGCACTAAGCACTGTAGTGATAGAAAAAAGGTAAGTGCACCTTCAAGAACTCATTGAATGAGGCAACATCGACTTATTGGGCTCGAGTCCCTATGTTGAGTCGACCAAGGAGGTGAATGGAGTGAAACATGTCGCTGGAAAAGCCCCATGCATTGCCTTGTGGACAACGTTTAGATAGATTGGGTGGATGGTGTTACAGACTTAGATTTTCAGCTTTTGTCAGAACCTGTGCAGCATTTAGATTGAGCACTTCAACGCAAGTTAGCCTAGACATTAACATGACGAATGGACCCAAGTATAGCCAATTACTCCCGAAGACACAACAAAAATAGCATAAGCAAGCCAATATAAAGATATTAATAGGAACAAGCATCTTAAGAAAATAACCCTATGGACACCGAAGCATATCAAGAACGAGCACAATAGTTTTATGAATCAAATGACTCTTTTATTGATATGAAATAATTAATACATTCTCATCTTTGATTCAATACAATCTAGTTCATGATCCTCAATTGCTTATAGTAGGGGGGAACACTTCTAAGGAGTAGAGGAAGAAGTACAACAACAACAGTAGTTTATTGCTTGCTACGCCTAGTTCTCACTAATAGCCACATGTTGCTCTTCTGGCTGCTGGACTTTGAGGAGTGGCTGCCAGCCACCAGGATTCCTGATGAGTGGAGTGCTGAGATTAGATTGTCTCCCTATATGGGTGACCTAGGTTTTGGGTGAAAAGTTCATGAGGGAAACTCACTCGGTTTCTCAAAAATTAATTTCCCTTGGTGAACTTAGCTTTGAAACCATGTAAGTTGGAAGAGAAAAATATGATTCTTTTATTCAAATGAAGAGCATGTATATATATACTGGCTATGGAATAATTTCCTAACTACTACAAATATTTCGCTTCCTAAAAGGATTTGATTCCTAAGATTATTTGGTAAGACTATGCTATAACTAAATAGGACTACAACTATTATAATGTTGACTTTTCCTATATTATGACAAATTGGCTATGGCTCATATTTGTCTCAACTTGATTCTATTATATTGGTAAAAAATATGCTGATCTCAAGTTAGGAGGTTGATTATGATATGACATAGATTTTCTTGTATTAGAATAGGTTGACACATTTATGATAACAATAAGATTAAGTTAAATCCACATCCTCTTATTAAATGATGATTTAGTAATGCTTTGAATATTCCCCTATATTTTCACCTTTGCAGGTGACCTAGAGAAATATCTGAACCTGAAAATTACTAATTTTTCATTGATCTGGGTTTTGTTTTAAGAGGTTTTGTTTTAAGAGATTTTGTGTTTAAACTATGATTAAATTATCTTGTACTGAAACATACTTGGAAGACAATTATGAACATAATTGATTGGTTTTTGCTGACCCTTCATATTCTTTGGGTAAATTTGTATTCATCAGTGACAGAGATGTTTCCTAGTAGGGCAGTTTGATGGGCATGGTATTTTGAAACATTTTTTTGGAGATGACTAGTACATGAAATGATGAAAAATCTTTAATACAGATGATGTGGGCTGCTGATTTTGATGAATCATTGGCCTGTGATTTAGAGGAGAACTGCCCGGAGGCACTGATGATACATCTTCCAAGTGATTCTGGAGGAGAAAGGAAAGAAGAAAGCATAGAAAATGGTAATGGTAGTCTAAATGGTGGTTCACAAATTAAGCATGCAAATGTGGACCATTCCATATCTGAGGATACTGCAATGAAGTCAGCATCAGCTTATCCCTTTTGTGGTTTGACAAGGAGTTTTTGGTCAAGAAGTGACCGCATGCAGATTAGCACTGTAGTCTCATCAACTAAAAATGGGGATGATGAATTACCTGTCTTCTGTGTGGCAGCAATTCTCATCATGAATCGACAGAAGATCATTAGAGAAACTCGCTCAATTGATGATATGATAAAGGCAGGTGCATTACTCTCAATTATTTTTATTCTTGCTTCATCTACTTTATGTAAGCAGTTTTGGGATAAGAAGAGATCTATGTTACCATTAATCAACAATTTTCTTTTGCTAACTACTGGGAGCATGTACTTTTCCTTGCCTACGGAGCTTCTACTTCTTTCCTTGTTGATGATCTCTCTCTTTTTCTGATGACATAATGTATGACCAGTTAGAAGAGCATATGTCTTGCTTATTTGAAGTGTTTATCAGGTAAAATGCTTGTGTGTGATGTCTTAAAAAGAAAATAGTAAAAGAACAAAGTTTAATGATGAAATAGTTTCTCTTCATGGGTTTTTTTAACATGGGATCCTGCATAAATGCCAGCTGTATTTCATAGCATATGTTTGGATTTATTATCTTGAGTAGCATTCTGTGAAATGTATAATCTTGTCAAAAGATGCATGTCAACCTATCCACAATTTTTAGTTATCAATCCTCTCTTTTTTTGCCAGTTTATTTATTTATTTATTTCTATCAATCCTTGAGCCTTAAACCAAGCATAATGGAGGGAAAAACACTTATAGCTAACCTCAACTAGATTGAAATTGAGGCTGACTTGACTTTTGTTGACCCTTGTATATTGAAATCGTTGCAGATTTTTAATGATAAACTGCCAAAGATCCATGTCAGAAGATGCATACGCACAGCAATCAAACTTCGGAAGAAGTACTTTTACAAGGTTTGGTGCTCATTTATTTATTTTTCTTTGTTCATTTAACAATAAAATCCTTTAATTTTGTCATTGATCTTCCTACAAGTCCTTCCTTTCCCCCATATCTTGAACGGAAATACTATATTTTGCTTATCCTTGACTTTATGCATTTTTTTATGGCTGCTTTTTCTGAATTTTTTTTTTACAGCTGATAAGAAACAGAAGCCCTGCAGTTCAGACTGAAGACTAGGTAGTGCTTTTTCTTGTAAACTTGTACCTACAGAAGCACTGCAATTATGGTCTGTGATGTAAACTTTGAGTATCACTTTTTCATCTTTTACAGCGGAGTTGTGTACTGCTGCTGTTCAATTGAAAGGCGGGGGTTCAGTTCTTTGTACTTCAATTATCTCCTTCATAACTTTTGTGAGGTAACATCTGAGTGATTAGAGTTATGCTTTCACTGCAATAATATGCCTGATGCAAGAAAATTATTAAGCTATGTATATTAATTTTGTTCAACATCTGAGTTCAGTTTATGAACTTGCAACTTCGTGCAGAAAATATAGATTGCTTATGTGTTCAGATGGTTTCTTGTTGTGGTACCTTAACAAGTTATTACAAACTATTTATGCTTATCACTTGTGAAAGCATCTGATTATGGGCATGCTTCTGCTCTTTTTACACTACTTCTTCTACAACAGAATTTATAGGTTTAGTTAAAGGCAAAGAGGTGAGAAATAATTGTGTTTAATCCTAAATAATGGGAGAAAATGAAGGAATAATCGGAAATGCATACATGTTGTAGAATGGCTGAATGAACAATAGATGTTTGGTTTTGCTTTGAGCCATCTATCCAGTCTTACTAAATTTATTAATGATAAAAATGTTGAACCTAAGATGCATTATTATTGTTTTAACTAATTATTGATACAAAGATTTACAAAGGTCTGTTCAAACCTTACTATCTATATACTGAAACTTATTGTTTAAATACAAATATTTCACAATACCTTGGCTCATATTTCTTTGTACTGTGTCAATTTTTCTGCCTTTGCTTTTGGTACTAGATACTTGGGTTCTGTCCAAACCATATTGTGTACATACTGAGAAATGCTTGTTCTAAACAGACCTTTCACATGATCTTTGCAAATTTCTTTGTACCATGTTTTTAAAAAAAAAAAAGAAATAGTTATGGTCAGCATTCCTGGTTTTTGTTTTTGCAGCATATATATTTGATAAGTTTTCTACTTGTACTTTTAAGGGAAGGATGTTGTTTTGGTAAAAAAATGTCAATTTAATTTATAAAGTTACTCAAAATATTGAATTTTATAAATACTATGGCCAAAGCGTGTGTTTATGATAAACCTTAGTGGGCTCCTCAAAATGTATTAAACCAAAAGTTTAGGATTTCTCACTTCGCAGTTGTTCATAAATTTTGAGAAGCTTAATGAGTAACATTATTAGCATATGGAAAGAATTAAATATGTTACTGCTAAGATAAAAACAATGGACTTGTATTTTATTGTCTATGAGTGTTTACAATTTTACATTTGTCAATAACAAAATGAAACCTGTATAGTAGGCTTTTTTTTTTTTTTAAATTTCTTTTTAATATGATACTGCTTTTTGAGGAGCCCACTAAGGTTTATCGTAAAGCTTTACTTAAGGTTTTCTTTTTGTTGGCTTTATAACATCTGCTTGCTCCCCTCAGTGGTGTCTTGTTTATCCTCATGGGAACTTCTTTCCCAGCGTTGGGGTATTTACCATGATCAGTAAACTTTGTTTCAATTTCATAATTAAAATTTGATATGGAGGCTATATCTTGATCAGCATTTCTTGAAAATCAATTCTAGTGTGTGACCTTGCCTAAATATATAATACAGCTCCGTGTTGCCGAATTTCGGATCTTTAATTTTAGAGTCAGCTCAATTTCATCATCGGATATCATTAGTGGTATCATTTGAATTTCAGTTCTTTTTTTATTTACAGTGGAAAGGTCAAGAAGTGCAACAAGTTATTCATTGTGCTGCATCTGGTTTCTGATAAGTTTTGTGCCATGGACACTCCTGACAGGTTAGGCAAATCCACATTGTATTTTTCCTCACAAATTTTATTATACCAATACATTTAGGGAGCACCTCATGTATTGACAATTTTGTTTATATATGAAATTGAAAAGAGAAATCAAACCTGTTGGAGACAACACGATCAAATGATTGTAGAGGGTTTAAACATCAAATTCAAGTTTGTAACTTCAAGTAGTAGTTATGTAATTTTATTTTTGAACAGGAAAACAGATTTTTCATGTTCATGCTTTATTGTATTTTGGTTTTTGTTCTATCCCTGACAAAACAATATCATTAATTGTCATATTTCTGAGTATGTTTATGTTGCTGAATTTATCCTTATAAAGATAATATGTTTGGCGTTGTTTTGTTATTACTTGTTTATGATCCGGCAATTTTGGCGTATCTCTCCTGCCTTTCCTGTTAGAACATTGATGTTTCCCATCCGATTCATTGATAATGCAAATGATCTCCTCAAGTCTTCAAAACCAGCAGCAAATTCTTGTGTTATCTGTAGTGTGTCATTACTGAATAACAGCTGCTGATCAACTCCAAGGACAGATTTGTAGGACAAAACCCTCTGGTAGAAAGTCTCGGTGAATTTGTAGTTAGAGCCAGAATCAGGGTTTAGAAACACCAGAGGATCAGATTGGCCCTTCTTGGTTCTGGGTGGACATAGCTTTCTCATTTCAGCTGCAAATGCTGGGTCCATGTTTGGATCTGGCTTTCCTGTATTACTGAAATTGTACAGCCGGTCTTCCACAAAGCTACAGTGGGTTTTGCCCAGTGAATGTGCCCCTGTTTTACACAAACATACATGCTTATTTGACTGGAAAATGTGCAGGATAATATTGAACATGGCATATACGATGGATAGCTAGGAGATGATGGAAAAATCAGTGAGCTTTTAGCATCATGATTTGAATATTGGATTAGATTGTTCATATTTTCTGGTGAAATTAGATTCATACCTAAGAGGGTCACAAAATCCAGGACATCTAAGTCCTTAGATTTGAAATATTCCAATGCCTTTGACAATGGGATGGACGGTGATGGGAGGTCTACTGATGCAGCACTTGATGACTTTCCATCCCTTCTTCCTGTATATACAGGATAAGATGGTGCACCTGCCTGTAGGTTTCATTAGATCATTAAAACACAAGCCATGAAATTTTTAGTGAACTTCATATATTAATCAAAGAATAAGTTGCATTCATCAACTCATTAGCATCCTTCCTACCCTTTTAATTGTTTTTAATGAATAAGTCTATAAATCATGATTTCATATGTTTTCCTCTGAAGCATTTGGATTTTGAAGTAAAATTACTGGGAAAATTTCTCCAGTTCTTTTGCTGTGTCAATAGAGGTAGGATAGGGTTTCATACCAAATGAACAGCATCCCTGGTAGCTAGGTTAAGAATATCAGCACAAGAGACGACTCCAGGGCATCGGTGTTCAAGAACTTCTTTGATCTTGTCTATGAGTGCAAATCCACCCAGACCCCTGTTCTGTGGTGCAGTTTTCTCTGAGTGTGGTCCATCAAGAAGAATTGATGCATCACAGCCCTGATTTTAGGTCAAATTATTATAGTTTTAGCAAGATAAGAAACATAGACAATTGACCTGAACTTGACACCATTAGATTTATATTTGCATATAGATTTATAGATAGATAAGGAAGCACTTACGGTTACAAAGCAATCTGTGTACAACAACCGGAGAAGCTTTGGTGCAATGGTCTTATCTTTTTTCCAGTACTGCTCTATTTGGTGCCTTATGTACACCTCTGCATCAGAGCATGAGGTGTTCCTCTTGTAATACTGCCACTGCAGCTTCACCGGCGGTTGAAGCGACACGGCAGCCTCCACGATTGCTATAGGAAACAAGCTTAATGCAAGAACCACAAGAGTTGAAAGCACCATCTTCTCTTCTTTTCTCATTTTCTCTAACTTTAACACTTGATTAGCTGATGACGGACTAATGTGGCATAGATG
>CAOGCB010158738.1:0-19717 GCA_948266635.1 Cnidoscolus chayamansa | reverse complement strand
ATATTTGGGCTTTGTGTTTCAAAATGAAGGTCGTATAGACGAAGATGTGGCCCACAAAATACAGGTAGCGTGGATGAAGTGGAAGGGAGCATCAGGAGTCTTATGCGACAAGAAAATACCATTGAAGGTGAAAGGTAAATTCTATAGGACTGTTGTTCGACCAGCAATGCTATATGGTAGTGAGTGTTGGGCACCAACAGGGCAACATCTTCATAAGATGAGCGTGGTAGAAATGAGAATGTTAAGATGGATGTGTGGCCATACTAGATTGGATAAAATTAAGAATGAGCATATTTGGCAGAAAGTACAGGTAGCAGAGGTTGGTGATAAGGTGAGAGAAGGAAGACTTAGATGGTTTAGGCATGTTTTACGGAGACCTCCCCATGCGGCGGTTCGCAAGTGGGAGAACTTGATGGTTGATGGGGCTAAGAAAGGTCGAGGTAGACCTAGGACTGTTTGGAAGGGAGTAATAGACAGAGACTTATGAGCCTTAAATATTGATGCAGATTTAGTTAGTAATATACTTGAATGGAGGTGTAAAATCCGAGTAATGGAAGGAGTCTAAGGCGTGTGATTGTTGATATTGCCTGTGAGCTTATTTGTTAGAGGATCCATATAGCCGACCCCAACTTGTTTGGGACTAAGGTTTTGTTGTTATTGTTGTTGTTGCTGTGAAAACAAATTTTGAAAATCATTGTTGTTTTTGGCTAAGAATGAAATAAGAACAAATCAATAGACAATTATCATCAAAATCATCAATCAACTGATTCAATTGTGGCTATCCAATTTATATTATGCACTTGAAAAGGTGTTGTGAATTTCAAGTTTGGATACATAGTACTTAGCTAACTAGAAACAATTCAAGAATGCAGAAATTTAGTCTAAAACACTATTCACATAGCAAGTTTGCAGCATTACTATATTCTTTTAAACAAAGGATAAACAATTAACTAGAAACCAATTACAGACAATTAGAACATCAATGAACAACTAATTGAAAGATCATCACAACGATCACAAAATCATCATTTACCATCATAAGACACTCCATTTTCAAAATAATTGCATGGTAGAAATAATTGAAGAAATTATAAAATGTTATTGAGTATGATGTTATAATTTTAGCAAACTATTTTTAAGACATAATAGTAGCATGTCAATTTCTCAAAATCACATGATAAGGCTTTTCTTATGACATTCACACAACATCTCAACTAACTGAATGAGTTTCACAAAATTCAATTTTTGTTTCAGTTATATTTTGCTATATTAGTCATCTCAAGTTCTCTTCTTATCCTGCAGAGATTTTCTTTATTTAAAGGCTTTTGTGAAGATATCAATAAAGTATTTTTCTGTACGCACAAATTCTAGCCTAATATCTCCATTTTGGACAAGATCTCTTGTAAAATAGCGTTTGGTTTTTATATGTTCAGAACTATAATGTTGCACTACATTCTTGGTTAAGTTGATAGCATTAGTCACCATGTTCAACTATCTAAATTTTCACACTTAGATTATTATAGTCTAATGGAGCATGTACCAACAAGATATTTAAACATTCTTTTTACATCAATTTAATGAGATTCTCTAGAAGATGACTAAAATCTTGCACATAAACACATACTAAAATAAATTTCAGGTTTTGATGCAATCAAATAGAAAGGTGAGCTCATCATACCTCTTTTCATCATTTGATCAATTTCTTTACCATTTTTTCCTTTATCCATTTGATGATTGTATTCATTGGAGTACTTAAGCTTTTCAAGTCCTCCATTTTGAATTTCTTTAGTATATTTTGATCTGCATCAATCTCTTATCATCACTTTCTATGAAGGATCATCAAGAATGCCCTCTTTTGGATGGTATCTGTGAAATCTCCTTTCTTAAGGAGAATCTTCATATTGAGGTTCCTAAATTTGTAGTTCTTCCACATGGGATTGTTGTTCAAATTCATCTTCAAGTTGTGCATTATTTTTCGGTTGCATGCCCTTATTATTCACTTCATTATTCTGCTCATTTTCATTGTTTCTACCAAGATCCAGCTTGCTAAAACTCTGCTCAATGTCATTATCAGCAAAATCTCTTTTGTCTAAAGAAGGGTTAGTTTCATGAAACTCATCTTTCCTACATTCTTCAACAGTTAAGCTCTTTCTATTTGAAAAACTTTAAAGGCCTTGCTTGGGAAAGACTGAAACAAAAGTATGTCTTTTGTATCATTCGCATCAAATTTTTCTCAAGTTCTCTTTGTTTTTTAGTATAAGCATTTATAACTAAAACACTTGAGAATATAAACAATTAGCCTTTTGCCTTTCTATGATGCATAAGGAGTTTTCTTTAAAATGACTCTAATGGCTACCCTATTTACAATGAATCAAGTTATATTCACAACTTCTACTTAGAAATAATTAGGAAGTTTATTCTCATTTGATATACAAATTTTCTACAGTGTTATGTTTTCTTCTTAATTTCTCCATTTTATTGAGGTGTTCTTAGGCTAAGAATGAATGAAAAGTATCATATTTTAAAAAGAACTCATCAAATAAAGTATTTTCAAACTCATCCCATGATCACTCTTTAAGGAGGTGATGCAGAACTCCTTTTCATTTTGAACCCTTCTGCATAATTTTACAAATGTATTAAAGGTTCTATTTTTATTAGCAAGAAAGGATATCCAAATGTATCTAGAATGATCATCCACAATTATAAATGCATAAGCTTTGACATCTTAGCTTATGGGATTGATTAAACCAAAAAGATCAAGGAGTAGCAATTTTAAGACTCTTCAAGTTGTAACCGCATTCTTTGGCTTAAAGCTGATTTTGATTTATTTTCTTAATGATAAGGATTTGCAGAGATAATCTCACTCAAATTCAGTTTTAGTAAACCTCTAACCAAGTATTTCTTTGAGATTTTAACTATCAAATGCATACTTAACATGTCCAAGCCTCCTATATAATGACCAACTATTATCATCTAAAAACATGAGATATTTTTCACTATCTTGAAATCAATCTAAATCTAGCATGTAACCATTTTCATATCTAGAAGCAATAAACAAGGCATAATCATTTAGGTAAACTATGTCATAGTAAGTGGTAAAGAAGGTTACCTTAAACCTCTTGTCACACAATTGACTTATACTAAGGAAGTTAACTTTCAAACCTAGAAATGAAGCAACATTTTCAACAGGTTGATTTGCAATTGAGCCATTTCCAATATTTTGGACTCTTCCTTTATCATCAAATCTGATAAATCTTTCATTTATCATTATAATGTTAGTGAAGTTATCTTTGTCTCCTATCATATGCCTTGACCATCCACTTACCTATACACCACTTGCTTGAATCCTCTTTATTCTTCAGACAAACCTGAAAACAATTAACCAATTTTTGGTACCCAAGCCTTTTTGGGTCCTTGAATGTTAGCACTATTAGACATGGATCCTTTAGGTACCCAAATTCTCTTTACTTTGGAGGATCCTTTCCTAATAGGATATGAATGAGTCATATGACCAACTGTATTGCAGTAAAAGCAAGTGATAGTAGGAAGATATGAGGAGGTAGCTTTTACAAAGAAACTTCTGTACCTTTTACAGTTTGAAAAATTGTTGAATCCAATTCCCAATTTTTCACATGAACATCTTTATAAATCTAAAAGCATATCTAAATTATGTTTTCCCTTTGTGAACTTTGTTAAATCTGCAGTTAAGATTTTCACTTGAGTTTCAAGATTTTTGTTCTTTTCAAAAAGTTCTTCACACTTCTATCTTGATGTCTCTAAATTATTTTTCAGTTGATTAAAAAAATTTAACTGAACTTTGCAAAATTCATTTTGCTTGAGCACATCTTTTAAAGAATTAATTTATATTTTTAGTGAATCATTTTCTGACTTTAAAACTGCACAATTCTTCTTGTATGTTTTGTATTCATCATAGACTTTAGCAAATGCTAGCTCTAATTCTTCTATATTTAGAGGATCATATTCAATTACCTCATGTTCATGTATGACTGAAGATTATGAAAGTTCCTCTGCAAGAGCCATTACACAAACTTCAGTGTCTCCTCTTTCATCTTCTGTTGAACTTGAATTTGAGGCACTATAATCAGCAATCATGACTCTTTTTCCTCTGTTTTCTTTACTTTTTTTCTTCTTCACTTTTGGACAGTTATGCATGATTTGTCTAGGTCCATTGCATTCATATCAAACTTCTTTTGTTTGCTCTTTTTGTAGAGGAGAATTTCTCTCATCTTTAGGAGCATATTTCTTGGAACATTTTATGTACTTCCTTCCACCTTTTCTAGATGTTCTTTTGACTTTTTTGGCCAACATAGTCCTTTCTACATCATTACTTGAAATGCTTGATGAGCTAGAATAGGCTGCCTTCATCACTAATGGTTCGTTCACTCTTCATAGGATACTTTAAGTTTATCCTAGATTTCCTTTGTTGATTCATAAACTGAAACTAATTTGTATACATTTAGATCAAGAGCACAAATATTGATAGCTTTAGCATTTACAGAAATTCTTTTCCAATCATTGCTATCAAATTCATCTTTTGTTTTATGTATATAGGCTTTTCAGGCTCAACTTTCATGGGAATGTGATGACCATCTTTAATTAGTTTCCATGCATTAAAATCAACAGATTGAATGAAAGTTCTAATCCTAGTTTTCCAAAATGAGTAATTTGTGCCATTAAACAAAGGAGGTCTAGTGATTGAGTGTCCTTCAAATACATGTGTGGGGACTCTAACAATGTTAGAAGTACTAGCTATTCTAAGATCTCTTTAAGGTTGTTAGACCCTAAGCAATAGAGTTTAGCTCTAATACCAATTTCTTGTCCCAAGTATAAATAACCAAGAGGGGGTGAATTGGTCACATTTTCAATTCAATCAATTTTTCAAGTTCTTGCTCTAAACTCTCATGAAAAATTATGGTTGAATACTTCTATAGTGTTATCTAATCAGATCAATGTGTGAGAAGTTGATTATCTTAAGTTTGCAGAATACAAAACTAGCTAGTTAAGTTTTGGCCTATGAAAAGTTATTTTTCACGTTAATGTTCATGCTACTATTCACACTGAAATTAGTTTTGCTAAAATTTTGCTTGTATGCAGGGTTACTGTTCACATGACTGTTCATGTTAAAATTAGCTAAGTTCTCAAGTCTGCTAATTTTAAAATCTGTTTCAATAAATTCTAAAAAATAATTAATCAAACTTCACTATATATCATTCAGATAATTCAAGAGATATTAATAAGATATCAATCAAAGGAGAGTAAGGTAAAGAGAATTCAAACATAAGAATTTATAGTGGTTTGGCTAAATCTAGCCTACGTCCACTCTTCTCAAGCTTCTCATTGAGATCTCCACTTCACTATCAATCTCTTTTCCTATGTAAGAGATGAAACCTTTTACAACTCTTCCAAGCTTCACAGGTGCTTAGAAAACCTCTTACAAGTTTGATTACCCTTCAAAATTCTTTAGGCTTACAAGGTGTTTAATAACCTCTTCCAAGTGATGTACCCTCAATCAGACAAATTTCTTGATTGAAATTATGATAAAAGATAAATCACTCTCTTTGCAATAAATTACAACTAAAAACTATGAGTAGAGAGAGAAGATTTGCCAATGAAGCTCTTGAATGAAATTTAATGAAAAATGCTGAAAATTTTGCTCAAAATATTATTCAATAAAATCTCACTTTCATTAACAAAAAATTGGATTAAATGCAAGTTTTTATAGGAGAAAAAGAGTTTTGAAGATTTCTAGACTAGAAGGTCACCAACGGCTAGTTTTCTAGTCGTTAGAATCCTGCAGACGGTTGTACAGTCTGCGCACATTGTACTTTTGTCAAAATTAGATTAGCTTAAGTTATTTTGATTTTGAAAGTAGTTTAGCTAATTTCAAGAATAGTTTGCTAATTTTGAAAACTGGTTGGCTAATTTCATTTTTAACTATATGTTTAGAAAAATGTAGTTCTAAAATTAGTTTAGCTTACTTCAAAACAAATTTTTCTTGATTTCAAAAATATGTTCTAAAAATTTGTTTTGTAAAACTTTTTATGAATGAGATAATTTCTTTGGAAAATTAAAAAGCTCACTTCTCATACATGTTTTTGCCTATCTTGACTTGTCTTCATTTCTTCTTGCCTTGATCTTCATATCATCCATTTATCTTCTTCTTTAGGTCTTATTGTTTATGCATTCTGAAATACTTGAATACTTGTTAGCTTGTTTCATTTAGTTTTGTAATCATCAAAATCAGTTTTCTTCTTATGGGGTCAACATATGTGACCTGGTTTGTTACATTTATATCACACCATGGTTTCATTTGATTCTTTGTGGCCATGTGTATATTCCTTAGGAGTATATTTTCCGAAGAATTTCCTATATTTTCCTCCTCCCTTATGAACTTTCTGGCAAGCATTGCCATTTCTTCATCATGACTTGATGAAGTAGATGAATCACTTATTTCAACATTAAGTGCATCAACTTTCTTTTTCCCTTCATGGATTTTCAGAGCAATTCCCTTTTTGGAACTTTCTTTTTCTTGTAGATCCATTTTAAACATCATTTTATGAGCAATTAGAGAGCCAATTAGTTCATCATACTTGAATATTGAGAAATCCTTTCTGTCAAAGATTACTGTGATCTTAGCCTCCCATGATCTCGGTAAGGACCTCAGAACTTTCTTGACAAGTTCTTCTTCTTCAAAAGGCTTAACAAGTGCTTTGAGTAAGTTCACAAGATTAGTAAATCTTGTGCTCATTTTAACAATTGTTTCACCATCCTTCATTTGAAACAACTCATAATCACGTACCATAATATTGGCCTTGGTTTCCTTTACTTGGCTTGTGCCTTCGTATGTTACTTCCAATTTATCCCAAATTTCTTTAGTAGATTCACACCTTGAAAACCTATTATACTCATTAAAGTCAAGAGCATAGTGAAGTATGTTAATTACTTTTGCATTTATAGAATTCTTCTCCAATCCTCATTAGTGTATTCAGCTGGAGTCTTTTCAAAGAAATCATTTTCTCTATATGGTATATATGGACCACTTTATATAACTCTCCAAGCTTCAATGTCTATGGATTGTATAAAGTTCCTCATCCTAGTTTTCCAAAAAGAGTAGTGTGTGCCATTGAAAAGTAGTGGTCATGTAATGGAATGTCCTTTAGTTAGTGGGGTAGGAATTCCTACAGAATTAGTAGATGAGCTAGCCATGAGAATATTTTTTATGGATCTTCTCTAAGGTGGTTATACCTTAAACAGTTAGAGGTAGGCTCTGATACCAACTATTGGTCCCTTATGTAGGTCCAAGAGAGAGTGAATTGGGCCTTTTTTATATTTTTAAAATTCTAAGTTCTTGCTCTGAACTCTAAAGTAACTTTTTAATGAATCTCAGATTTTATTAAAACTAGAACTTCTAGAACTCAGTTTTAGACTGTAAGGAATTTCAAAACTCTATTTGTGAAGTATGCAACAAGCAATATTTTTATGGACACAAAGAGCATATATATTATCAGTTAGAGTAAGATTCAGTAAAACAAATATAAACACAAATCAATCAAGCACATATTCAAGTAAAAGTAAGAGATATGGAAGAGATAAGAACTCAAGAGATTTATAGTGGTTTGGCCTTCCTGCCTACATCCACTTTCCCAAAGTCTCCCTTTGAGAAGTTGCTCCACTATGGTTTCTTTTGAATGGCAAGAAATAAGCCTTTACAATCTTCTCAAGTTTTCGAAGATCTTATAACCTTCCCAAGTTTTTGAGGCTCTTGTAACCTTTCACAAGTTTTCTAGGCTCTTGTAACCTTTCACAAGTTTTCTAGGCTCTTGTAACCTCTCACAAGTTTTATAGGCTCTTGTAACCTCTCACAAGTTTTCTAGGTGCTTGTAACCTTACACAAGTGTTTCTCACTAAACATTCAAAACACAAGTTATTCCAAGCTTACAAACAACCTTAAATAGGTTTTGGTAGATGAAGAAATTAACTCTTCTTTTTCTCTTTCTACAGTAAAAGCTATAAAGACAAAGAAGAGTTAGATTTGCCAAAGAAAGCTCAATCAATGCTAAAAAAAATAAATGCTCAAAGCTTTTTATTGTAATGACTTTTTCTCTCAAGTGTAAAATGCTTTTCGAGAAAATAAATGAGAAAGATTTTTGTTTATATAGAGTCTTGATGAAAACTAGCTATTTGAAAAAGATTTGGTAGGTGAAAAGTAGATTTTGAAATAGAGCTAGCTATTATTTTTGTAATATAGTGAAATGTCCTCCTGAGTTTATTTTAGAACCTGAGATCGTAAATATAGAACTTCTAGTTTCGAAGGTCTAGGTTCTACTTTCAACTCAGTGCTTCTAGTTCTGTAAAAACTCAAATTTATTTTTGGCAATTCACAATATTTCTTATCTTTGTACGTTGATTCTAATCTTTATTTATACTTGACTTAACTTCTTCAAAGGCTTTAATTCAATGTCTTGATCATCTATACTTCTTATTCCTCTTGTCTTCATATTTTCTTGTGAAAAAAATGCACAAGTTCCTTAAAGTTTTCTAATCATCAATATACACTCTTTGAGTTCATGGGGTTTGTTGGTTGATTTAGCCGCAAGTATACGGATCCTAACATAGGAATAAAAAGATCGTTCTCACGAACAACGAGTTATGTCCACTGGCTACTTATTCCTAACATTTATGTTTACAACAATATAACATTAAAAATTAATTTTGTAGTTCTACTTCTACTTAAACCAAATATACTAATTAACCAAATTAAATAAGAGTTACAGCAACCTACATAGGATTGTTGTTCATGCCTAAAATGTTCTTCCCATTAAACAAAACTCGTATCCATATAATAAATGTTTCTTTAAATGCACTCGATAAACTATAATCCAACCTTTCGGTATAGGATCACTTTATTTTTTATATCTACTTCTACATACAACAAATGCCTTATTTTATCAAACATTAAACCTAAATCTTGTCCTTTGATTATTGCAACAAGTTAGGATTAATTTCGATAAACTAAGTTAATCATTCGACATGCAACTTACTTAAAATGTGTATTGCATTTAACTAAATTTTCTCTTTGATTTTACTGGATTATTTCCTTATGAGAACTAGCCAGCAAATTGGATTTCAACAAAGAATCAAAAGATAACTTCAAAGAAACTTTCATTGAGAATACTGACATTACAATGTTGTTTTGAATAGAGAATAATGAGGATCAACATACAAGAAGTCTTAAAGAATAAAAGAAGTAAAAGAAATCAAACTCCAGCCTCCGAAGGATGTCACACCTTGAGGAACTCCTTGATACGTTTCTGGCATGAACAAAAATAAGTGATGATAATCAACTTTTCCTAAGTGTTTTTCTCTGATTTTTGGTGCTGTAAAATCTCTCTCTTTCTTCCTTCTATGACTAGTATTTATAGGAAAGAATAGGAGAGCAGTTTTGAAGATGATTGGCTAGCCAAAATGGTGGTTTTATCTGGCTTTTGGCGGGTGCTTCTGAAGGGTTTTGTTGAAGCAACACAACTCTTTGGAAAATAGACAATTTCTGGCTTTTAGAGGAACGAATCATGCTCGTGTACACTGGAATCGCTCCCTCGACTTTACTACATAGTTACTACCAGACTTCATGCATGCATCGTGCCCGCGTGCCTAAGAGTCACGGTCGTGACTCATCTTGGCTTTCCATACTTAGCCAAATTTTGGTCTTTTCTGTACATATTTGAAGCCATATCCAATCCAATACTTGAATTCCTACCTGAAACTTTTCTAACAAAAAACAATACAAGAAAACATAAAATATGAAAAATACACATCCAATCATGCAAAATAACTTAAACGTATTTGTCGTTTTGGTGACGCTATCAATTCCCCCACACTTAGCTTTTTGTTTGTCCCTAAGCAAAACATTCTCTTCTTTCTCTTAACAAATGTTTAAGAGATTATATTTTACCCTTTCGATTTGGACTTCTCAATTATTCTATAAAAAACAAAGAATAATTTGGGTATGAACTCGAGTCTTAAATGAATCATGCCATATGAAAAAACTTTAACAAACAAAATCTAAAGTTAAGAATCTAACCAACTTAAATATGAGTTAGACAATTATCCCTCCTTGAAATGAAAAATAGAACAGTACTTAGGACAAAATTAGCACACATGTATTGTTTCGTATCTCAAGGCATTTTTAGGTAACTATTTCTATCACACAAAGTGGTTGCATTTTATGCTCCATACCACTTCTCCCATTTTACCTCGTATGTTACCTCATCGTATTGCATTTTTTAACTTCAAAGAACAACCTCAAAGTTGTTGCATTTTCATGCTCCGTACCACTTTTCTCCTTTTACATAACGGTTGTTCGTTATTTCACTCAACTTGGTTTTTTCTCTTGCAATACCTTCATCCATTATTGACTTAAAACAAATATGTATTATGGCTTTAGTTTTCCTTTTCTCCCTACTTTCATGTTCAATTTAGGATTCATGTTTTTCTCACTCCAAATTATATCTAGATAATTAACTAAAGGTTTAAAATTTGCTAAAGTCACTTCAAATGTCATGTTTTTCCTCCCCATTGTGTGTTGCATTCACTAAAAAACAAAAGCAAAGCACAAATATTAAAAATGAAAGAGATTGGTTAGAAATAAAAACCTCAATCCTCCGAAGAATCCGGAAGAGACGGCGTGAACTTAATATTCTTCTTACGGAAGTAAGACATCCACTTCCTTGTCATTCTCTTGTGCTCCTTGTGAATTTTATCTAGTTTCTTTTCCATTTTTGTTACTTGTACTTGTAAGGCCTCCTGTGTTTCTTGCAAGGAGTTAATACGGTCTAATACTTTCCTCCACCCGACAACTTCTTCCTCCTCTTCTTCCACTTGAGTAGAAGATGTTGCTGGTGCCTTGCCTCTGTTAGATCTCTTGTTTACCACCCTATTGTCATGAGAAGTCTCCTCATCACCCTCACCCAACACAGCACATTGCTCCCATGTGTTCCACCAGTAGACAATATTGTCACCTTCTTTGATTTCATCTACTAATCTAGCCCGTTTCAAGAATGCACCCCCCATGTACCAAATATCAGTCATTGGTTGTTCATGGTGGGATAGTATAGGCATTCGGGCAGCACGTGTAAGGATAGGCGTCATGCTACTTACCCCAATGTAGATTTGCCTTGATGACGGGATGCAGTATAGAGTGCATAAAAAATAATCCCTGTCACATCAACACTGTTTTCCTGCAAAACACATTCTAAAAGAAACAAATCCTTTGTTTGGACTTTGGTGGCTTCCACCCGTCCAAACAAAGCATAGCAAATATACTTATGGAAATATAACATGCTTTCGTCTTTTATCCATCTATTACCACCATTTTTGGCATTGAAAGTTGGCTGCCTAGTTAATTGTTCCCAAATCGTGGCAGCCTTCCAACCTTTCGGTTTAAAAGTAAATCTAGTTGTACGAAAACCTAACCAATGATTCATTTTTTCATAATCTAAAGTTAATTCCTCCCCCTTATTTCTAAATTTAATGGCAAATTTTCTTTCATCTACCCATTCAAGAGAAGTTAAAAACTCTAGACTAATATTAGCAGTGTCAAGAATCCTCAATCTATTATATTCCTCAAAATTAATAATCCTCAAATATTCTTCTACTTTCTCTAAGATACCAGTACTTTATAAGAAACTGCGGTCAAGAATATTCATACCTGTGAAACTTGACTGCATTAGACATTCAAACCACACTCCTTCCTCTTTTGTGTAAATAGGAAACATCGCATTGTATTTTGAAGCGAGGCATTTCTGCTGTGGTGCTGAAGATGATGAACCACCAGGCTTCTTGTTGGCTCTCCTCTTGAATGGCATGATTACAGAGGGATAAAGAAATAGATGCAGTAGGTTTAGTTTGTCTTGAGAGGTAGAGAAAGAAAATAGAGGAATAATAGAAGATTGGAAAAATAGATGAAGAAGGTTGTGTTTTGGATTTGTAGAAGAATAGAATAGAGAGATTTTCTTTGTGTTTTGGAAGAGAATGGTTATATTTATAGAGGAATAGGGGGTAAACAATCACTTTTGGGGATGGTTGAAGAAGTTAAATGTGAAAAATCGGATGATGTGACTGAGAATCAGTGTAGAAAGTTTTTACCGTTAGGCAGTCACGCTCGCGAATTGCTATGTCGCGATCACAAAAAAGGGTCTCAAACCTTCTATTTCGTCTATGACTCGAGTCACGCTCGCGAATGATTGTTGTCACAGTCGCGAACAGTGGTCCAGACCTTCTGCTTCTCTTTGTACTTGAATCGTGCTCGCCAATGGTTTATAGCAACATTGCCGCGGTCGTGAATAGCGCTCCACTGAAAACAGAATATGTTCAAACAAGCATTTTAACAATGTTGTTTCCGTATAAAGGAAAACAACATTGTTAGACCTTTCAAGCCTTATTTTGGCTTTTGTTTAAAGAAAAATAAAATGACATAAAATAAAAATGAAACACACTATATTTACACCAAGCATTGACTTCTTAAATTCAAATTTCAGTCAAATTCACTTGGGGTCGATTATCAATTGTTTCATCCAAATAAAGTTTACACCTTTGTCCATTCACCATAAATGTGGAAGCATTTGTTAAAATTTTCAATTCTAAAGCTCTATGGTCTAAAATTTGAATTACTTCGAATGGTCCACTCTATTGGGATTTCAATTTACCGGGAAATAAGGGTAGTCGTGAATTAAACAACAAGACTTAATCCCCTACTTTAAATGATTTGATTCGAATATGAGAGTCATGCCACTTTTTAGTTCATTCCTTATATAATTTGGCATTTTCGTAAGCTAATAACCTAATCTCATCAAGTTCATTTAATTTAAGTTTCCTTTTCATTCTTGCCTTGGTTAAGTCAAAATTCAAGGCCTTAATTGCCCAATAAGCTTTATACTAAAGTTCTAAAGGTAGATGACATGCTTTACCATAAACCAGAGGGTATAGAGACATTCTGATCGAAGTTTTAAACGTTGTATGGTATGCTCAAAGCGTGTCATCTAACTTTAATGACCAATCCTTACGAGATGAATTGACAGTTTTCTCTAAAATCCACTTAAGTTCACTGTTTGATATTTCTACTTAACCGCTAGTTTATGGATGGTATGGGGAAGACACTCTATGGTGTACTCCATATTTTTTCAAAAGACTCTCAAAAGACTTATTTAATTCGTCTATCACTGCCCGTGGAATGCCAAACCGTGTCAACAATGCTTTTAAGAATTTAACCACGGTATGAGCATCGTTCTTTACACAAACTTGTGCTTCCACCCATTTGGATACATAATCTATGGCCACCAAGATATAACTCTTACTTTGTGAAGTAGGAAATGGTCCTATGAAGTCAATACCCCATATATCGAATATCTCCACTTCGAGTATGTTAGATAAGGACATCTCATCTTTCCCACTTATGTTCCCTACTCTTTGGCACCTGTCACAATGAGAAACAAATATACGGGCATCATGGAATAATGTAGGCCAATAAAACATGCTTTCCAAAACCTTTGTGGCAGTTTTATTAGTATCATGGTGCTCTCCATATGGACTTGAATGACAATGCATAAGTATACCTTGAACCTTAGTTTATCCTACACATCTCCTAATTATACCATCCATACATATTTTAAACAAGAATGGTTCATCCCATAAAAAAAATTTTAACATCCGAAAATAACTTTTTCCTTTATGCGTAAGTCATATCAGGAGGTAATATATTAGAAGCAAGAAAATTTGCAATGTCAGCATACCAAGGTGTGTGAACATGTTGTACTAACATCAAATTTTTATCCGGGAAACTTTCATTAATAAATGTAGACTCCCTTATTGGAGCTTTCTCATCTTCTAGATGTGATAAATGATCGGTAACCAAATTTTCAAATCCCTTTTTATCTTTAATCTCAATATCAAATTCTTGCAATAACAATACCCATCTAATGAGACACAGCTTAGCATCTTTCTTAGCAAACAAATATTTTAATACAGAATGATAAGTATAGATTATGACTTTTGATCCTAATAAGTATGATCTGAACTTATCACATGCATATACTACAACCAACATTTCTTTTTCCGTAGTTGTATAATTCATTTGAGTACTAGTTAAAATATGGCTAGCATAATATATCACATTCAATTTCTTATCATGTCTCTATCCTAAAACACAACCAACAACAACATCACTAGAATCACACATAATTTCAAATGGTGATTCCCAATCGGGTTTTTCCATAATTGGTGCACTTACTAATGTATTTTTCAAAGTGTTAAAGGCATGTGCACATTCTTGTGAAAAATCGAATGGAACATCTTTGACAAGTAAATTGGTTAATGGTTTAGCAATGACAGAAAAATTCTTTATAAATCTCCTATAAAACCCTACATGACCTAGAAAAGACTGAATTCCCTTTATCGTATTAGGAGGGGTAACTTTTCTATGATATCAATCTTCGCTCTCTCTGTTTGAATTCCATCTTTGCTAATCTTATGCCCCAATATAATATCCTCATCAACCATGAAGTGACATTTTTCCTAATTGAAAACTAGGTTGGCACTTTCACATCTTGATAACACTAGGTCCCAATTTTTCAAACAACTTTCAAAAGAATCACCATAAACAGAAAAATCATCCATAAACACATCCATGATTTCTTCTATTAAGTCATTAAAAATAGCTGTCTTACAATGCTAGAATGTTGTAGGTGCATTACATAATCCAAAAAGCATGCAAATGTGCCAAATGGACAAGTAAATGTAGTTTTCTCTTGATTATTTGGGAATATGAAAATCTGAAAATATCCCAAATATCCATCGAGAAAGCAATAGAAAGCATGACTGACAATCATTTCTAACATTTGGTCTATGAATGGCAATGGAAAGTGATCTTTCCTTGTGGCTGAGTTAAGCTTCCTATAGTCTATGCATACCCTCCAACCCGTAGTGGTCCAAGTAGGGATTATTTCACCATTTTGATTTTTTACGACAATCATCCTTCCTTTCTTAGGAACATATTGAATCGGACTAACCCATTGGCTATCCAAAATTAGGTAAATTATCCTTGCATCCAACAACTTTATTATCTACTTTTTCACTACTTCCTTCATGTTAGGGTTAAGTCTCCTTTGTCTTTCTGCCCTAGGTACATGTCCATCCTCTAGATGAATGTGATGCATTACCCGGTTAGGACTTATACCCTTAAGGTCAGAAATTTGCCATCTTGTACTTTTAATCCTTTTTCTAACAATATTCAACAACTCATTTTCTTGATCTTTAGTCAATTTGTTAGAAATGATTATTGGAAGTGTGTGATCTTTACCTAAGAAAGCATATCTCAAATGACAAGGTAACTCCTTAAGGTCTACTATGGGTGGTTTTTCAATTGATGGAGGTAACTATTCATCTTCCCTAAGTAACATCTCTGGCCTTGTATTCTCAAGATCATCACTTGCATCTTCATTTTCATGTTCAACATCATCTTCTAACGTAAACATTTCATTTACACATGCATTAATTATGTCAATTTTCATGCAAATACCTTTATCCATAGGATATTTCATAGCCTTATCCATAAGAAACTCTATGGTATTATCTCCTATCCTAAGGATTACTTTTCCTTCCAACACATCTACTAATTCCCTTGCCGTATTCATGAATGGTCTTCCTAAAATAAGAGGACAATTTTCATCATATACAAAATCAAGTATAACAAAGCCAGTTGGAAAAATAAACTTATCAACTTTAATAAGCATATCATCAATAATGTCATAAGGTCTTTTAATAGATTGGTCAGCAAGTTGTAACACCATATTAGTGCGTTTTACTTCATCTTCTAAACCCAATTTCTTAAAAACAGATAATGGCATTAAGTTAATACTTGCTCCTAAGTCACAAAGGCACCTCGGAAAATCTACCTCACCCAACCTACATGGTATGGTGAAACTCCCGAGATCTTTAAGTTTAGTTGGTAATTTACTTGAAATTACAGAACTACAATCTTCAGTTAATGTAACCGTTGACACATGTTCCCAACTACGTTTCTTTGAGATTAAATCTTTAAGAAATTTTTCGTAGTTTGGAATTTGTGTAATGGCTTCCATAAAGGACATATTGATGTATACATTTTTCAATTTATTAATGAAGTTTAAGAATTGCTTATCTTTCTCTTACTTCTTGAACCTTTGCGAAAAAGGTGGACTCGGTTGAAGAACTTTCGCATTGCCTTTTTCTTTTATTCTTACAAAATTTTCTTCCTTGCTCAGTTCCAAAACCAGCTCAACATAATCTTTATTCAAAATGTTAGCATCAATACCCAAAGGAGCTATATTTTCTACAACTTTTCCACTTCTTAAAACAATTGTACTCACATTCTCCCTGGGATTCTTTTCAGTATTACTTATAAGAGTTCCCATCCCACGTGACAGAATAGTATTGGCAAGTTGACCTACTTGTACTTCCAAGTTATGTATAGGTGAAGAATGATTTTTGCAAAGTTGGTCAAACTTATTTTCTAGCCATTTAAAAGTTTCATCTTGATTGTTCATTCTTTGGTTAATTCCATCCAAAAACTTGTCAATTTTATTTGTCAAATGACCTATCCTATCATGAGGTTGATTAACTTGATTTCCTCTTTCTTTGTTATCATTGTTTCTCCAAGACATGTTGGGATAATTCCTATATCTAGAATTATAATTATTCAAATAAGGATTACTGCGAACTTGTCCTTGGATGTAATTCACTTGTTCCTCCATATTCGAATGATTATAATTACATTCATTTGATACATGTCCCATTTGACCACAATTATCATAACTAAGAGGTAGATTTATTCATATTCAAGTTATCAATCTTATGTGCTAAAGCATAAATTTGTGCTTGTATTATTGTTAATGAATCTAACTCATGCACTTTTTTAACTGAATTTGAAGAAGAAGAAGAAGAAGAAGAACTCTGAGTAAGATTAGCACGACTTACCTGGGCCCTTTCGGTTGGCCACATGCTGTAGTTACTAGCCATCTCCTCCCACAAATCAAATGCAACCCTCCTGCCATAGCATCTATAGCACCTCTTGTAGAAGGATTTACCCCATTATAGAATGTTTGAATCAATATATTTTGAGGGAGGCCATGGTGTGGGCAAACTCTATGAAGTTCTTTATAACGCTCCCATGCCACATATAAAGACTCATTATCATGTTGGGTGAATGAGGTTATTTCCTTTATAAGTCTAGCAATCTTTGCTAATGGGAAGTATTTAGACATGAATACATGAGCTAATTGTTCCCAAGTGGTGATTGAATTCGGTGGTAACGAATTTAACTAAGCCTTCGCTTTATCCTTCAATATAAAAGGCAAAAGACGAAGCTTGATGGCGTCTGCTGGCACAAAATTTACTTTAAATGTATCACAAATCTCTAGAAAACTGGTTATATGAGAATTTGGGTCTTCATTGAGTAGTCCATAAAATTGCACATTGTTTTGGATCATTTGTAATAGGGGAGGCTTTATCTCAAATTGGTTAGCATTAACTAGTGGACGTATGACTCCCTGTTGAGAACCATTAAGGCTCGGAATGACGTAGTCCATAAGCCTTTGCTGTGGTGGTGGTGGATCCCATTCATTCATGATTCTTGAATTTCATCTTTTTCATTTCTTTTTATGTTTTGAAAGAAACTTCTCGATCTCAGGCTGATATTCCTCTAACTCGTCAGTTGAAGATCTAGTGCTCGGCATACACATTAACGAATCTGTATTTTTGCCAAAAGTTGGTAATTAATATAAAACAAAACAAAACAAAACAAAATAACAAAAATAAAACACTGTAAATCATTCATAAGAACTTTTGCTAATGACAAACATCATTCCCCAACAACGGCTCCAAAAACTTATTGCTTCATTTACCAGCAAGTATACGAATTGCAACGTAGAAATAAAAAGATTGTTCCCACAAGGAACGGGTTATGTCCACTAGCTACTTATTCCTAACATTTCTGTTTACAGCAATATAACATTACGAATTAATTTTATAATTCTATTTCTACTTAAACCAAATATACTAATTAACCTAATTAAATAATAGTAATAGCAACCTACTTAGGATTTTTATTCGTGCCTAAAATGTTCTTCCCTTAAAACAAAACTTGTATCCATACAATTAATGTTTCTTTAAATGCAATTAGTAAACTATAATCCAACTTTTCGGTATAGGATCACTTTATTTTTTATATGTATTTCTACATATAACAAATGCCTTATTTTATCAAACATTAAACCTAAATGTTGTCCTTTGATTATTGCAACAAGTTAGAATTAATTTAGATAAACTAAGTTAATATTTCGACATACAACTTACTTAAAATGTGTACTGCGTTTAACTAAATTTTATCTCTTTGATTTAACTGGATTATTTCCTTATGAGAACATAGCCAGCAAATTGGATTTCAACAAAGAATCAAAAGATAACTTCAAAGAAACTTTCATTGAGAATACCGACATTACAATGTTGTTTTGAATAGAGAATAAAGAAGATCAACATACAAGAAGTCTTAAAGAACAGGAGAAGATAAAAGAAATCAAATTCCAGCCTCCGGAGGATGTCACACCTCGAGGAACTCCTTGATATATTTCTGGCACAAACAAAAGCAAGTGATGATAATCAACTTTTCCTAAATGTTTTTCTCTAATTTTTGGTGCTGTAAAATCTCTCTCTTTCTTCCTTCTATGACTAGTATTTATAGGAAAGGATAGGAGAGCAGTTTTGAAGATCATTAGCTGGCCAAAATGGTGGTTTTATTTGGCTTTTGGCAGGTTCTTCCTAAGGGTTTTGTTGAAGCAACACAACTCTATGAAAAATAGGCAGTTTCTAGCTCCTGGTGGAACTAGTCGTGCCCGCGTACACTGAAGTCGCGCCCGTGATTTTACTACGTAGTTACTGCTAGACTTCATGCATGCATCGCACCCGTGTGTTTAAAAGTCACGATCGCGACTCATCCTGGCTTTCCATGCTTAGCCAAATTTTGATATTTTCTGTACACATTTCAAGCCATATCCAATCCATTACTTGAATTCCTATATGAAACTTTTCTAACAAAAAAACAGTACAAGAAAACATAAAATATGAAAAATACACATGCAATCATGCAAAATAACTTAAAGGTATTTGTCATTTTGGCGACACTATCAGGGTTAACATGCCAAGAATTGGGTTTCTAGGAGCGGATGAGCTATCACCAATTCTGAAACACTTTATGAGTGCCCAAGCATTGTTGGATACAAATCCAAAAATTGACCAGTGATACTCCATTATGGTTCCCCCAATGGCGAGCAATTTAATTTTGATGCTCTGTTTGGCATCTTTACCAATCAGTATCCGATTGAATCATGATTGGTGTCGAAACAAATCTCTAGTTGCTTTTTCTCCCTTCTGTGTTATCACCTGTTGCCACCATGATTTTTCTTTTCCATACCACATATTGGATCATTAGGACTTGATGGCATTGTTTAAGTACCATGTTTCGTTGTGTTAATTTGTGTATTTTCTGTATGTTTCTGCTATGTTTTACTTGTTTTTGTATAGTTTTGGGTTAGAATGAATATAGGTATGAAGTGAAGCTTGGAATGGTGCAATTGAGAGTAAAACAGATAAAAAAGGATGAGTTTTGGTC
>CAOGCB010158609.1:0-35138 GCA_948266635.1 Cnidoscolus chayamansa | reverse complement strand
AAAAAAACACCATCAAAGTAATGAGAATAACAAGATTTACCTCAGTATGCAATAGATATCACCAAGTGAAACAACCGAAATGGATGCAAAATCTATCTATAGGTTTACATTCCATCCTAGATCCATAAGTTTCTCCTTATTTCAGCGGAAATGGATGTCGAAAAGCAGCTGTATTGCCACAACTATTACTCATCTTTGAGCAGCACAACTCAAGAAGCTTTGATATCTAGTCAACCTTCTTTTATGTAATCAAAAGTTCACAAACACTCTTAAGTTGAAAAAATCAATTAATGCCTAAAATGAATTGTGAAAACCTAATATATTTTCTTCAATGTCAAACCCCTATCTGTCTACTTTGAGAGAAGGTAAAGAAAGAACATAGAATAATTTAAACTTGACATCTCTATCTCTCAGATGCAAAATCCTACACAACCTATGCAGATTCAAACTCAGGCAATCCTTATAAAAGAAAAACACTCATCACTCTAAAAATAGCAGAAAAAACACTCATGACACATCCCTCTAAAAATAGTTGCACGCTTGTTATTTTGGGAATCGACCACCCACGTGCACGGCCACGGTTATGAGAATCTAGAGGAAAAAAAGCTACCATATATATTCATGCGATACATACAAATACATCCTCTCCAAATATGTAATATGAGGCAGGGAAATCACTTTGTGCTCCTTAAAGAGAG
The DNA here is from genome assembly GCA_948266635.1 of Cnidoscolus chayamansa. NCBI lineage: Eukaryota > Viridiplantae > Streptophyta > Magnoliopsida > Malpighiales > Euphorbiaceae > Cnidoscolus > Cnidoscolus chayamansa. The sequence goes on along the minus strand of CAOGCB010158609.1, from coordinate 34,440 downwards.
CAAGTTACAAGAAAAAACTTTATAAAAGAAAAAGAAATCCCCAAATTCACCAAATGCATATAAAACATACAACTTTATCTACTATCAAGATTAGCATCACATACACACTATAGTGCAGGATTAAGAAAAATAAAGACGATTCCAATTTTCCATCCAATGCCCACACCTAGCCAGTGTTCATGAACTTAATAAAAGAGCTATGCATTCAAATGATAGAAATATCAAGTTCAATGTTGTAACAGACATCAGAGGAGGCAATGAAAATAAATTCCTGTTGCGATGTTCGCACAAAATGATAAACTAAGTTCAACATAGCCAGTTATATGGCTGATAATAGATAGTAAACAATAAAGAAGCAAGACAGATATTTCATAATCACAACTAGTTCTCAATCTACTTAAGAACAGATGTAAAGTAAGATATAGTATATCCTGCTGGTTATCCCTGTACTTCCAGTTCTGAATTTTTATTTATCCTGCTTGTCTTTATTACTATTGCGCTGTTCCTTCATGTATTATCATGAGAAGTTGCATTGGAAGAAGATGCCTGCCCCAAGAGCTTATTAAATTCTTTCCACAGCACCAGACTCTCCATGTAGGTATCTGCAAGAAAAGAGAATGATTCTCCGTAAACTCTTAGATTGCTAACTCTTGTGCTTTCAGGGTCAAATGAAACGAGCTCTCCGTTGTTCGTCACAAGTAGAATTTTTCCATTTGTCCTCATTCTCAATGTCCTCAAGAAACCATCATACGGATAAACAGTGTACATTTTGGTCCAAGATTCTGCCATGCCATACTGATTCATCATCCATATGCAACAACCAACAAATTGTGGGCGATATCCATCATATTGTATCAAGGTGAGAGATTGATTGTGTACTGCAAGTGACAGCTTGTCCACACTAAGAAAGCCTTCACGAGCTATCTCATTTGGTATTTCTAAATCTCTAAATACTTCATTACCCACATCAAAGGTCGCCACGACGAATGATCGATGAGTAGTGGCTTCCCTCTCTCTTATATAATGTCCAATCCAATGGATATGTCCATTGACAAAAGCCGGGGGTGATTTTAAAAAATCATAAGAAGGGAGGTTTGAGTTAAAACTTCTCCAATAGTTCTCACTTAAGGCAAAAATATCAACCGCAATTATAGCATCATTAAGAAACTCAATTCTCACCACCTTATAGTCAAAACTATTGGAATCAAACCCCAATCCAAGAACTAAACGCCTCCAATTACTCCTCAAAGGAAGAGCCATGGTTTTTCCAAGAGAAGGGTTCCATAGAACAATGGGTTTCGGTTTTGGCGGTACACAGTTAAACGAACCAGGAATACCAGCATTATCATCAATCAGACAAACCAACCCATTACAGCTAGCAGCAAAATTAAGAAGATAACCACTACTACTCCTGACTGGACAATCAAGCATTTGATTGTCACCAAATGGCATATCATGATCAGAAAGCAAAGTGAAAACCTCTTTGCCATAAGTCCTAGAGTAGTACCTGATCATTATCTTAGCATCCTTGTTCTTGTTGGTGGTGGAAGTGAATTGGGTATACATAAGAATGAATTTTGGGCTAGAGATAAGAGAGCACCATGATTTTGAGGCGCAGCTGAATCGAAGAAGCGATTTTGCAGGCATCCTCAGCAGAACGTCCACTATAAACTCTAAAGGAATGTAATCAGACATTTTCCTACAAAGGGAAGGGATCAAAGTGTTGGGGTTTTGGCTTGTGAGAGACAAAGAAACAAACTTTGCCTTCTATGATGTTTATGCCTGGGTGTAAGAGAATTGGGTATCTGCTTTAGGAGAAAATTCTAGCTGAGTGAGTACCTAAGCTTTCCTTCACTTTGTTCTTATATAGAACTGAACTTGTTCAGTGTATGAAAAAAAAAATTATTATAAATAATGAAAAAAATATATAAATATATTATTTTATTTTTAATTATAGTATGTTGGGATTATATTAATAAAAATTATAATTTTTTATGTCAAGTAAACCATACAAGGAAAGTGAATTTAAAGCATTGAAATATGTAGATATACTCTAATGATAAATATTTATTATTTTTTAGTATTTTGTGCGCCTTTTTTCGTACGTCTTAAATTATTATATAATCGAATGATATTGAAATAAGTTTATTTTATTTTAATAAATTATTAAAAATAATGATGTTGTTTGAAAGAAAAACATGCAATAGACAATATAACCATGTTGTCCAATCTTAGGATCATGGAGACAACAATGTTATTGTGATATTGATAGCTAGAGAAGAACAAAAATTTGGGGGAAATAAAAACCCTAATGAATCACATTCATTTGTCTTTCTTATTTAATGGGTTTGGGCCTTAGGCTAAACAAAATCCACAATGACCATATAACAAGCTCTTGCAGTTAATTATATTATTCATCCTCATTTTTTTATTTAAATTTATTATTAAAAAATTTCTCAATTTTAATTTATATTTGTAAAAAAATCTTTCAATTAAAATTCATCTAAATCACACATACATAGAAGTTTATTTTATTCTAATATAACCTAAATTTTAGTCTAAGTCGTGTGATTATTGATATTGATTGTGATCTTATTTGTTAGAGAATTCATACAGCCGATCCCAAATTTATTTGGGACTAAAGCTTGTTGTTGTTATATAACCTAAAGTTTACATAGCATATCAAATTAATTTGTAAAAAATATTTTAAAATTGATTGATTTTTTTATAATAAAAAATGAAAAGACATGAATCACAATCATGTCTTTTTATTTTTTTTTTCTATTCCAATATATGAAAAAAGAACCTTTCTAATGGGTTTGGGCCTCTAGTTAGACCAAATTCCAAATTGTACTTTTCACAGAAAAAAAAAAAAAAAAAGCAAACAAATTGCTTGTGATCTCAGTATCTTATCCATTTCCTCTGAAAAATTCAAAGGCAAACATTTACTTTCCCCTGCAAGATATTTTCCTTTTGTTCTCTTGCATTGACAATAATTGCTTTATCTTTCATCATGCTCAAACATAACCCACCTCCAACAATATTCCTCAATTCATAACTGATCCATTCAAATACCTTCTTCTCTATTTCACCTTCTCCATGGCAGCTCTCTCATTGAGCCATTCTTCTCTCCACAGTAACAATTGTTCAATTCAAGGACTAAAACCCAGAAACTGCCCAAGAAGTCTCATTCTTCTGTGTTGTCAAAGAGGAGAACCAATAAACTTCTCCAACCCAAAAGAAAAGAAAGAAATGAAGCAAGAAAAGCAGCTGATGTTGAGGCAATTCTTTGGAGGTGCTGAGAAATTTGGTAGAGTCTTGAAGGATACTTTGAGCCCTAAACAAAAGGGTGATTGGAAGGATGTGGTGTTGATGAGCTTTGCTTTTGCTGTTTATGTGTATATATCTCAACAGATTGTCTGTGCTTACTGTGCTTGGACGTCCATGTTCAAGCAACCATGGTAGATAGCTCGCACCATGATCGTTTCTGCATCTGGGTTCCAAAACAAGTAGACTGTAATGTCATGTTTGTGAATATTGTCCATCTTGAGAAAAACACCTGAAAGATGCAAGATATTTGTACAATTTGTACCAAAGCAAGTAAATAAAACCCAAGTGCAAAGAAAAATGAACAATATCTCTTTCTGTGCATTTGATTCACAAACTGATCAGTTCATATTCAAATCTAATGACAAAGAACCATCTGTTCACAACAGTCAAAGTTCATAAGCATCCAGGCACAGAAAGGCATGAAAAATTATGTTTATGGACACCTTTGGCATTTAGATCATCAGTGCCATTTTAGTACATCTTGCTTTATTATCATTATTCTGTCAATTTGAACTGTTTAACTAGTCAGATTTGTGCCTTCCACGTTTAAATAAGCGGTAGAATATCGACAGCAGCCATTGCCAAAAGAGAATTAACCACTGCCAGATGCGGATCACCAAATTATTCTGCCGAGGTTTTGGCTGTGGTGGTGGTCCAAAAATTCCCTTGTATATCTCCTTCTGTTTGTGATATACAGCCTTCTCATGTTGAGCAATCAAACGCAGCTCCCTTGCAATTGCCTTGTCTTCAGGTGCAAATTTACGTGCCTTGAGAAAATCTTCACGAGCCGCATCTGTTTGCCCGAGTTCTGATCTAGCCTTTCCTCTTCTGAATAATGCTTTGACATTGTTTTCATCCTCTCCTAATACCTGAGAACCCATTAATGGATTAAAAGTTAATAGACAGCTTTCCAAACTCTGACTTAATATCAAAGCACAAGAATCACAAGGTGTTTCTCTAGCTTATACCATCATCACAGAAAATTCCAAAGCTGGCAAATCCTATAACATTGTAAAAAAGAAAAGATAATTAATCCACTATACTCACAATACTGCATTGCCCAATGGCCTCTTCATAGCGCTTAAGCTTTATCAGACATGCTGCCATGTTAAGGTGGCAAGGGTTCTTGACTGCCAATGCCATGTCCCGGTATTTGCCAAACAGTTGGAACATGAAGTCATCACCCATATATGCAATGGCCTAACATGAAGACAACCAACTAGAATTCATCAAGAGAAAATACAGAAATAATAAGAGCGTAAAAATACCTCTAAAGCAAACTTGTACTCAGGGGCATAAGGTTAAACCATTTCATATTGTTGCATGGCTTCCTCAAGTTTCTCCTCTTTAAATAAAGCATTTCCATCCATTTTCCTGCGATCTGCTGCTCCAATCCTCTCTTCTACAGTCATGTCACCACGAGCTTTCCCCTTAAAAACATAATATCCATATATTATTGCATTGGCAAGAACATGAACAAAACTAACATGCTTTGAACTCAAAATACTGAAGATCTAGCGCTATTTAGGTTATAACTTACTTCTTTGGTTTCATCAAAACCAATAAGCTCAACTTCATATATTATATCTGCCATTGGTGGGACATTTGGGAAAGAAAAGCTTCCTTCTTTTCCATATCCTAATTCCCAACCGACATGCAGAAGGGCACGTTCACCATCCTTCATATTGGAAACACCAATAGCTAAACCCGCCATTTCTTTCTTCTCTGTCATTCAAATCCATAAAATGTTATGTTTAGTTAAATATTCAACAACAAAATATTAGCAAAAAATCAATGCGACTACAAACTTAACAAGAAGGATATAAAATATAGGGGTGTAAACGAACCGAGCCAAACAGAGTTTCAAAAAGTTCAAGTTTGGCTTGTTAAAATTTTTTCGAGCTCGAATTGAGCTCAAACCTAACTCATTTCAAACTCGAGATAAATATCAACAAGCTTGAGCTAAATATCAATAAGCTCAAACTGAATATCAACAAACTCAAACTGAATATCAACAAGCTCAAGCTTAGTTCATTTAACAAACAAGCCGAGCTTTTGTCAAGTTTTTATCGAGGCAAATGTAAAATAGCTCTAAAAAATTTTACTTTACAATCTTAAATATTTTTAATTTGAAAATAATAAATTTCGCTAAAAAAATCTATTTCTTTTGTAATTCTAATGATTTTTAATTTAAAAATAATAATTCTAACACTAAATAATTTTAGTTAAAAAACTATATTAACGAGTTAGCTCAGAAACTTATAAATAAACGAGCTTTCGAACCTTAACGAGCCGAATATCTGTAAATTTAAGCTTAGCTCGTTTGCTAAACGAACTTAAAAACTGAACTCGAGTTTGGCTCGTTTAGAAAATGAATCGAGCCAAACTGAGCTTTTATCGAGCCGAGCCTCGAATAGCTCACGAACAACTTAGTTACTTTAACAGACATCGTGAAACCCTTCCATGCGTGAATCAATTATAAAAGATATAATCCACATAAATATATATAAGTGTATGGTCTATTTTATGAGTTTGGTGCCATTCATCCATATTGATCATTGAGATTGTAGATGACGTTATTGAGTATGAGAATCATGTAATGTAGTTGCAGTACAAATTTTATTGGAAAAGGAAAAAAAAGATCTAAGTTTTCATGCTAGCTTTCTGAAGAAAGAAGTACAAATTATCTTATAAAGAAAGAAAAATGAATGAAATAGGAATATATATACCTTTTCCTATAATCATTTCAACCGGTCGCTGTTCAATCCATGTATCCTCAAACTTGTGCTGGGTGCTTTCAGTCCATGCTCTGTAGTGCACTATTGTGCTCATGCAGTTACAGATTTTTAGGTTTCACAATACAGTGTAGAATCCACAAAAAAAAATTCCAGAATAGAATGTGCATGCATTTATACAACACAGATGCATGCATAACAATAGCAAATAGGTCGAAGGGTCAGTATACCGTAGACAGCACAATGAAACTCTCACAAATATATAACATACAAGCCTAAGAAAAACCACAGTATGATTAAAACATTCAGATGAGAAAGAGAAGAGGTCAACTATAAAGAATCACTAGCTACAGTATTTATATTATCACCAACTAATTAGAGTCTCACTGTTACACATTATAAATATATCTGTCTTAACGACCTTGACCCTTCACCTTGTAGTACTAACATCCTATTGTTGACACAAATAAAGGCATGAATGTAGCCATTTCAAAAAAAGTGCAAATATTGTCAAAATAGGAGCATCTCCACATCCAGAAAACCAACAGCAAGAACTTATCATGCTTATCCTACATTATCCAGAGATGTACATTTTAATAAAGGAACAACCCTCTCAATGAAATAACCTACAAAGTTTCCATATTATGAATGCTAATGCAATAAGCAAGACAAAAAGGTTCTTAATTATACAGGAAATAAGAAAAGAATCTTCTGCAGACTGCAAACCCTTAGAGAAAACCAATTTATTAAGGCAATCTGGTTCAAATTCAAAAAAGAAGCTCGATAACATGACTTCAAACCATCATCAATACACGAAAAATGCCTACCTTAAAACATAGCAATATACATGTGTGTGTGTGTGTGTGTATCAAGTCTAACAATACAATGTTAAATTGTATGCCTTTACCACCCATGAGCTGGGGACATAAGAATTCATAATTTGTCAGAGTTATGCACACAAGCATCACGAAAAAAGTAAATGGCAGTATCTTGATGCTCTGTTGGTACTTACAGAAGCATGTTGCGTATTTAGAAGGCTTCTGACCATGTCCTTCCTTAATGATTTGTTTTGTGACCTTCTCATGTAGGATTTCCACCTCAGAGTCAACTTTTGGGGGACCATCACCAACTTGAGGCGGATCAGCATGCACAAAAGCAGCATTTTCAGTAACTATTTCACTTTCATCTTCTTGGCCTGCTAAGAGTACAGGATATGAACAACTACTTAGTATCACATGATTCATCTAAAGAGAAACAAAAAGCAAATTGCCTTTACCCTACAATATAACTATTGGGGAAAACCGATAAAATAGTTTAAGAAGATTACATGTCTTATCACTCCCACTTAGAGGTAATTGCATCATTCACTTCATTTTAGGGAAAATAACTGACTTGTGGAGAGGAAATTAGTGCAAAATTTGTCAACCAATTAAGATCAAATTGCAAACGGAAATAATTCAACTCACACAAGGTATTGTCTGCTTCTGAATCTTAGCCAATGAAGCAAGAGCTAAAGATTCATGCATAAGAAAGTAAATTGAAAAAAAAAAAAAAAAGAAAAAGAGAAAGAGAAAAGAAACATTATCCAAACAGTAAGTTGGCTTGAGAATTGATCACAAGGAAAAAATTTGAAAAGAATCCAACAAGCAAGTTAAATTGAAACCTCTCCACGGCCTAAGCACATGTTAAATACACATTTCTAAAAAAGAACAATTAGTCTAATCAGGTTTATTGAGGAAACCATCTCTTCTTCTTCTAGAGTTTAGTATGTCTTAAATCATTAACACCAATGGAACTTTCTGCATACGGATAAAAGTACGGGAGCAGCTCTCTAATACATTCCAATTTGTTCCCAGTCAACTTGCTCATCAAATTGAACTTCCATTATCCAACTGCGCATTAAATATTTAGATGTGATCCACAAAATAACTGAGAATCCTTAGTCATAATCTGCATTTCTAAATAATACAATTAACACTTGCAAACATCTGCTAAAGCAAAATAAATTACCTATCGATTCATTTTGCTGCTGTTGAGCAACCTCCATTGCTCAGAAAAGCTTCAACTTCAATTCTGCAAATATATCAAAAAAAAAAAAAGAAAGAAAGAAAGAAAGAAAGAAAGAAACTTCAATTACTACATAAAATAATAAATCCATACTTAATTACTCAATAAACCTGCATTAGCAGAGGTAGGAATGAAACAACAACAATCAACATTAGCTCTCGTTCTGTTTGATTTCCGAGAAAGAAAGAAAAAAAGCCATTAGGAAGAGACCCCAAAGAAAAAGAAAGGAAACCTACTTAAACTGAGAAAAGGGAAAGAAAAAACAGTACTTCAACCACTCAGAGAGTAGACATTGAGTTCGTCCAAGCTCAAACAGTTAAAAAAAAAAAAAGCATAAAAACATGAAAGAACGAAACTTGCTTCATTAAATTTTCTGGGAAACAAACAGAAAGTGGAAAGAGGAATCATGGAGTTGCTTACATAGATAGGATCTGGAGATAGGAGAGCTTCCTGGTGAGACAGCTATTGGTGGAGTCGGAGACTTTAGAGAGAGAGAGAGAGAGAGAGGGAGTAAAAGAATGTGCTTGTATTGTACTGATCGAAGAAGATTCTAGAGAGAGAATGAGGAAGAGGAGGAGGGATTTAATTAAATTAATTTACTTAATTATTTTTTATCATTAGAATTTATTTTTAAAGAAATTTTCTACAAATTATTTTTACTATTAATTCAAATTATCCATTAGAAGTCACAATTTTTTAAATAAAATAATAAATAAATATGGAAAAGTATCTTATGAGCATCAAAAGGAAAAATAAGAATAATTAATTAATTAATTTAGATTCTCTTTTTAGACTTTATTTGCAATAATTTATTTAAAAATTAAATAATTCTATTAAATGATGCATAATTTTAATTTTTTAAAATAATTTTTTTATTATAAAAAAAAAAGAATTTTGTGAATATTTTTTATTTATTTATTTCAGAAATCATTTCTCTAAAAATTTATTTGGACCCTCATTTTAAGGGTTTCCATACTTCGACCTGATAGAATGGTGGAGAGGTAAATCACGGTAGCCCAGTAATAAGTATGTGGAAGGCCGGGACACAGTGCGTACAAGAGGCCCACCTACATAGGTGAAACCTCCACTTTGCCGCTGCTGTAGTTTGAACCTGGACCATTTCTCCAATTTGCCACATACTTTGACATTGAAATAAGCCCGTACAAGCTCAAACAGATGAAATCATAATAAAGGGAACACATGGATCACATTGGAATCACTTCACCAATTCTCTTTTCTTTTTCTTCCAACTGAATAAGAATAAATTCATGTCTACAAGTTCAAGCAAATTCCAATCTTCAAGTTTATCATATCATAGTATTCTTATTTTTAATTTGAATAAAAAAATTTATATAATGTGGTTTTCTTTTATAAAAAGATTCAAACTTTGCACCTTTATGCTAAAATTTAAATTTGATATTTTACACAATTTTAAATATAATTTAGTATTCTTAAATTAAATATGTTACTTAAAATATGCCGATCACACAAATAGTTAGTTTACAACAACAACAATAAAGCCTTAGTCCCAAATAAGTTGGAGTCAACTGTATGAATCCTCTAACAAATAAGCTCACAGGTAATATCCCAACACAAATAGTTAGTTTAATTCAAATAAATTCAGAATTAAAATTCGAAATCTTATAGTTTTACAAATGATTCTAATTCGGTTGAATTGAACCTCAATCATAAACAAACACAAGAGTTTACTTGACAAAAGAATATTTTCATTTACAGAAATCCAGACTATACAAACATAACAAAATCATCTTAGTCTACAAGCTCCTTGGAGCATCTGGAGAAGATGAATGTCAATGAGCACTCAAATTACATATTATATACAAGTTAATTTCAGGGGAGAAAAGAAGGGGAAGGAAAATGCCATCCCCTTCAATAATGAACATAAAAGAATAAACAAAAAGTTTCAGTCTATTAGATGTTCAAACTCACAGCACCTTAGCCGCTGGCAAAAAAGACACAGCAAGAACCTGTATGCTAAGATTTCAACACAGCAAAGAACAAGAATTCCACTTTTTTTTCTCTAATGTGCCACTGGAGCTTCATTCTGAACTCCTCCATAGAATTTGAGCTTCATTCCTAAGTGATATCAGAACAAAATGTCAATGCTGAATAGCTGATCCATCAGTAGTTGGTACCTATATGCTAAGATTCAAGAAAACAGTAGCAACAAGGAGCAATACTGTCTTTTTTACCCTCAATATATCACTCAAAGTTCCTAACTCTGATAACACAGTCTGAACCTCGCAAGAGATGCTCTTGTCGTTGCAGCATCAACAACCAGCAGCCTTCAGAAAGTTATCATAGGGGCAATAAACTGGTAACTTGAATTGCTGATGATGCTGGTACTCTGTTGAGCAAGGCAATAGAGCAGCAGGTATAGATGGATTGAATGAACTAGGACCAAAATTATCGTCAAGGAATGGGTTTCCACTCTGCATTTCCAGAATGTCACAGAATCAGATCACAGTGAGGAAATCACATCTAAAGTAGGACTACAAATGCAGCAGAAATAGAATATCAAAAAGAATGAAATGATTTGCATAAGAAATTCTAGCCCAAGTGGTGTTGACAGGACCAAAGATTCAACAATGAAATTTTTGTGAGCAATGAATTGAACAGTTGATCAAATATAATGGTGATTTGGTGGGGAGAACTAATTATTACAGTTCTTGAAGAGTATTTATAAACATAGAAACATAAATTTAAGAGATTATGTGGAATAGGCAATGGCTAGTACCACGCGAAAAAAAATGGTGGTTGAATATTTTGAAAAATAGAAGGATAAAAGTTCACTTAAAATTTGGGAAGCCCTACCAGCTAGGTATATTCTATATTCAGTGCTAATAAAGTCTCACTGCTGAGATGACTATCTCACTGCTCAGGTGACTATCTTTCAAGCCTGCTTGTCCATTGTCGATAGCAATATTAAAATATGGATCTGGATTTTTAAGCAGCTCATAAATTTCACATCTTTAGGATTCAACTATTACAAAATGCTTTTCAGATGTTTTTAATGAAAAACAAGATGCTTAAATAATACACACGAAAGTGTATAAAGAAAACCTGCTGAAACTGGAAAGTGGATGATATCTGCATTGTTTGGCTATATTCATAAGTCGCCATTGCTTGATTATGTTCATCATCGGATATTCCAATAAGACTTAGTTGAGAATTCATTAAAGCAGACATCTTTTTCTGCTTTCCCTCCGAAAGGGCCTCACAATGGCCGGCCATTTCCATGTAAGGCATGTCAGTTGGGGCTGAGATAGAAAATCTTCCAACTTGATATGTTGTTTCTGAAACCTGTATATGTGTCACATCTTAATCAGAAATAGATTTAATGTAGTGGGAAGATAACAATTATATCAACAATGTTTTCACCTAATTAGCATATGAAATTCCATTTAGGGAACTGAGCAATGATATCACTTACATGGACACATGTATATATTATCATTGTAAATATGAACTGTGAAGAATTAAGTATAACTTACTGCAGTCAAAAGTTCACCAACGCTAAGAAGAGCTGTAGATTCTAAGGCCAGCTGAACTCCAGGATCTTTTTGACCTTCAAATGTGTTAGGTTGAGGGCTATCATCTACTGTGAATAGTAGAGGCTCAATCTGCGTTCATGCCATTATGTACATAGGTCTCAAGTTCAATAAAAAGAGGGAGAAAAGGAAACCAAAATTGAAGTAGTTACCTTCTCAGAATATTTTTCTTCTGATGCTATCTCAGACATTTCTTCTGGCATCTCCGCGAATAGATCAGGTCCCAGAGGACATACATCATCAGGCACAAAATCTTTAAGCAACTCTTTTCTTATGACAGAATCTTTCTGTTTGAAAAGTCTATAATATCAGTACTGTAGTCATATAAATGCCAAATCACTAATGCTTTGAATTAAGAGAATGTAAATGAAGGTTACATTTGATGATGTTCCCAGAAACTTTGCTATCATGGTAGCAAATGATTCTGTTGATTGACTCTCTGTTATTTTTATGGATGCAAGTGACGTTAGAGCATCCTCATTATCTTCTTTAGATCCATAAACTTTTCTTGGATGATCCAGTTGGTTGTTAACAGCCTGTAGCTTGCACTCATCGACCAATTGTAGAAACGGATCAGCCTGATAATAAGTGGTATAAGTATAACGATTACTTCTGAAAATGGACAATTCACAAAACTTAAAAGTACGCAACCAAAGAAATTAAGGACCAAAGAATTCCAAGTCACCCATAAGATAGGATTGTCCTAAGTAACAGAGCAAAGATAAATCACCCTTCAGTAGTAGAATGAAACAAGTAAAACAAGGGCAACTAAATACTAGTAACTTACTGTTTTATCTGTAACTGTAGCTCTAGCACAAGAAACAAGAGGCCGAATGTTGAAGGCTTTTGATGAAAAGATTATCATAGATGTTGCCAAGGTAAAGAGGGATCGGCGACGTGATGGTTGTAGTGGCCCTGCAAATGCAAAGGATAATTTTGATTGGTTGCAATCAGGTTCATTATGTGGAGTATACAAATAAAGGTTAAGGGGAAAAAAAAAAAAAGAGAGAATTCTAAAGTTCATCCACATCATAAGGAGTTCCTTTTGAGCTAAGAAGAAGAAAATTTGAGTGTGTGTATTTGTGCATAATCTACGAGGTTGGGACATAACTAAACCCTCTTATAACCAAAATGGATAAGAATCAAAGCATGCTAAGCCATTTGTCTCTCATGATAATCTCTCCTTTACAACTGTTATAACAGCTGAAGGTTCTCCAACTTGATCTTCTATGGCAAATACTAACTAAAGACTGTCAACTTCATGTGCTCATTTTCTATTGTCACCTTACCCGTTAGAGCATATCAAACATTTTCTTTGTATTAGAGTGATCTAATTTGCCACCACTAATGCAACTTGCAAGTAAAAGCAATTCACACAGCTTACCTGCAAGAGTTTTTAAAATTAAATGTTCACCCACAAAGTTCATTTTAAAAAAAAAATACCGTTTGCGCTTCCAGAATTTTAAAATTAAAATTTTGCCTATAAATTCTATTGTATAGTTTTTCAAAAAACTATTGTTTAGCTCTTTATTTGACTCCTAAACTTTGTGTCAATTCTATTCATATTTTTCATAATATTTAATTTGGGCTCCTAATATTTTGTATTTTATGAATATTTCATTTAATTCCCTTTTAGAATTTATCCCCTCCACTCCTCCACCCCACCTCACTGTACGAAAATAAATTAACTTCTAGTATGCCCTGTTCATGGAGCAATAGAGTTCAGAAAAGGTTCAGACAACTATGTAGCCTACAAAGGTAATAGTAGGTTCAGCTGCAAAAAATAAGATGCAAAAAGATAAAATCATCATGCATCCAAGTCCAAATGGTTTCAATTTTAACCTGTTTATAAATTGAAAGCAAGCACTGAGTTCTTTTATCCACGTGAAGTAAATAATAACTTCAATAAATTTGTGAAACATATTAAATTTTGATAAATATTGTTAGCTTATTATGAGCATATTGGCACAGTCTAGTTAATGGCACAGGAAAAACAATAATTTGCAAATAATTTGAGATACAAGGACCTACCTCCTCCAAGAGCGAAGCTCCGTAAGGAAAATGCTAGCTGAAAACTTCGAATCAAGGTATCATTGCTGGAGTTCTAGATTAACGAAAACAAAGAAATGAGAAGTAAATCACATAAAGAAAAGGAAAGCCTACACAGCCAACCTTCTTCCTAAAAGAAAAGGGAAAAAGTAAAGACCACTTGAGATGGTCCCACTTGGTTAATGGAATTCAGGAGTCAATCCTAGCATTCAAAATTTTTGCTTTAGAGGTCCTAAACCTGCACCTTTCAGGTTGCTAAGCCAGGATGATTCCTTAAAGGGAAGGAAGTAGTTAACATAATTTTCACATAAATAGAAGGTAAACTAGAAAATATCAGAGGGACAAGGGATAAAATCATTAATTCATAGCACTACTAAAACCCAAATCTTTTTGTCTCTCTAGGTCACAGAACTAGAAATTGTAGGCAGGCCTAGGCTCTATTTGGTTCATAGAAAATTTTCTTCAAGAAAACATTTTCCACATTATTTGATGTTTGGGGCACTCAAAAGAATTGGTCAAGTGAAAATATTTTCCAGGTGAAAAAAAGAAAAATAAGCCGTTTTTAAAGAAAATAACTTCCTAAGTTGAAAAGAGGAATGATTTTTCTGGACTTTGAGACCACTAAACATTTTATACATAAATCTATAAATATCCTTTACTTTTTATAACATTGCAATCAAACAGTTGACAATAAGTTATTTCCTTGGATTCTGCATAAATTATTTTCCAAATACAAGTTAATTTTTGCAAAACAAACAGAGCCTTCATATTTGTTTTAAACACGTTGGTACCATTTTTTGTATCCTCCAACTTATACAGACACTGGGATTGTCTTCTATATGTATCTAGTTGAAATTTGGAATTTAACATCAAAAATTTCCAGTAAGAAAAGAAAGTGAATACTAATAACCTAATCCATTCAAAAGAAAAGCAGAAAAATGCTTAAACTTATAAGACCATAGAAAAAAGAAAATAACTCTAACGATGGATATACACATAAACTGATGCTTCCAAACACACAAAAAATGCTGGCTGAAAATAGAAAGAGGAGATGTATCACCAATTTCCAAAGTATGGACATTTATTGATAAAAATAATCTGATAATAATTAAAGGAATACCTTGGTCCTGGCAAATAGAACCACCAGGCTGTAAGTATGAGAAATTGCTTCATAGTTTTGAGGAGCATTTAGAGGAGAAAAGGACTGTGCCCAAATTGAAGAAAGCAAAAGGGTAATCTGGCGACTGCTCAATCGAAGGGACATTATCTGCCATAATTTTTTTACCCAAAGGCTAAGTTAAAAAAAAAAAAAAAAAGTAGTATGGAAAGTAACAAGTATATGAGACATTGATCTGTGCAGGGAATTCTTGAATCATGGGAAGATAATATACCTGTTCTTTGCTCTGGGTGTCGGTGCTTGTGGTAATCTCATCTTCTGTTATAGGTGGTGGGTTCCGTTTGACACTATAAGCTCGGCTGTAACTTGACTTCAATCTATTCAGCATGGAAGGGTTATCGCTCGAGGGGGAGGTGCTTGTAGTCCTCTGCTCTGCTGTCATAGGTAATGGGTTCTTTTTGACACTATAAGCTCGGCTGTAACTCGACTTCAATCTATTCAGCATGGAAGGGTTATTCTTCAATTTTGAACCCTCATTTGCAACAATTTTTTCCTTTTTGTCTTCATAGATATTTTCTTGTGAAGGCTCGTCCTTCTTTAACTTCTCAAAGAGTACAGCAGAAGATGAAAACACAGATACAGTCCTTGAGAGCATCCTTTGCATATTGGCTGCCTTAATATTGGGGATGGAAGTGCCAGTAGAGGGACGGGGGCAAAAAGAAGATGGAACAAGAACAACAGAAAATATTCGGTGCGCACCAAGCCTGGTTTCATGGTCTTCATAGACCATTGCCAGAAGTAACTGGTGAAATAATGCCTCAGGAAAACCCTACAGAATTTCAACCAGGAAAGATATACAAGCCAACCAAAAAACAGAAAAAGATGAAGTGGACAGTGTAAAATATTAGAAACTAGAAGATGATAATGGAATTCATGCATTCTTGCCTTGTTGTGATAGCACAAATTTGGCAGAGATGCCACTATCTGAGCAGTACGATAAACAGAATTAATTAAGGTCCTAGCCATAACAGTTATACTTGGCATGTTCTCCAGCATTACAGCCATCACATCAAGGATAGGATCAGCATCTCCAACCTGTACTTCGAAGTTCGAATTATTCAGTGTCTCACAAAACCTTTATTATACACACACTTGACCATGAAAACACAAAAACATACATCCTCAACTCAATCTAATCCCTATTCCCAAAATAATTGGGGCTTGTAGATGAATCATCTTCCTATGTTCTGCTTTACTCAGGACTATACAAACACATAGAGATGATTAAAACATCACTGCAGAAAACCAATATTAACAGGCTAGTTGTTCATATTATTGTAACATTTGAAACTGTATCATCAAAATGCATCAATTCCGACCACACATTCAATCAAATTTCTGATAGACACAGCATAGGTACCTAGTCGTGCTGAAAATTTCAGGCAAGAAGTTACCTTGTATGCTATCTGCACAAGGCACTCATCCACTGCTACTCGAAATTTACGGTTCCATTCAACTACTTCAGTTCCCAGATCTGCATCATCAAGTGAGCAGTGTATGCTTTTTCTCAGGTGTCTCATCATATCACTCAATGCACCAATTATAGCAACGGATGGTTGAACCTTCGTTTGTCGAGCAAGGCAGGTGGCAACATCAACAATGTCCAGTTGCATGCTGGGTTTTTTAAGAACATTCTTGTGATCAAGGTGCTTAATTAAGATGGATAACACAAAGTGCGTCTTTTGTCCTGCAGATTGGGACAAAAAGTTAAATACATAAAAGAGTCTTGAAAAAGAAAGTTAAATACATAAAAGAGTCCTGAAAAAGAAATCAGAAGGCATAATAACTTAATGGAAATAAAGACAGCTTAAGCTCCAAAAATCAACCATTTATTTGAAGAAGTGATAAATTAAATACCAGATTTCTCTATTATTAACTGCATATCGAGCAAGACAGAAAGAGCAAGACCGTATTTTGGAGACCAGAGGTCACCATCATCAAAATAACGGAATAATGATTCAAGGACACGTCGTACGGTTGTAGCTTCCTTGGCCAACTGTGCCATGTTAAGCAAGCAAACCCTCGACCAAAATGTAGAGTTAATGGACTCCTCCCTTCATAAAGAACAATTTAGAGAGATTATAAAAGAGGAAGCAGATAGCAGTTGCAATATCATGTTCATTGAGAGGAAGGCTGAATAACAGCAAGAATTCAATATTAAAAATGAGGAATTACAAAGACGTGTTAACTTCGCCTTGCTCACTAACAATCCTTCTCCAAGAAGGAACCCTTGACAGGGCGTCTGATGAAGGAGAATTTTCTTGAACACATTCACTCTGGAAACCATCTGCATCTGAATTATTCTTTTGACATCCATAATTGTCCAAAACAACCGAGACCACCTAATTCATGAAGCAAAAAAAATGAAACTCTATTGGATGATAACCAAAAAATTCTTGCTCTAGAGCAGGAATCAGAAATCTTGGCCTGGCACAAAAAGAAGTATACATTCATAATAAATTCTCATACTTGGGATAAAAAGGTTAAAA
Source organism: Cnidoscolus chayamansa (assembly GCA_948266635.1). Classification (NCBI taxonomy): domain Eukaryota; kingdom Viridiplantae; phylum Streptophyta; class Magnoliopsida; order Malpighiales; family Euphorbiaceae; genus Cnidoscolus; species Cnidoscolus chayamansa. Next base: position 17,021 of record CAOGCB010158609.1, on the reverse strand, counting down.
AAAATTATCTCAAAGGATGTGCTCTGATATTGGGTTGACTAGTATTCAGCTACACAGAGTGAAAGCCAAGTTGTTGAAATAGAAATTTGACAAAATATTCTTTCCATAAGTTCCTTGAAATCTATCTAAATTTCAACGGTAATCAGCTCCCAGCCAAAGAATGCAGTTCACAAAGAGAACATAAAAACACAGGTTTAAAATGTAGAATAAATAATGAAAAGGCAGTGCAAAAAAACACAAACAAAAAGACTCGGATAAAGAACCTATTAAAAAATTAACTTACAGTATCAAAATCTGCTGAAATGTGAGAGAATTCACCCATGAACCAAACCTGGATAGAAGCCAGTTAGTGGAGAACAAAATAATACAAAGCCTATTTATGCAGGTTAAAAAGTAATTAAAAAGATAAGATTTTGAACGACAAAGCAATAGCTTTTCCCCCACTTCAACCCATGCCCTCCCAATATACTTGATCAGAGAAGAGGAGAAAAAGATTTACTTATTTATCCAGCGACTGGAAATCACAAATAATAAATCACTAAAGCTCCAATGCGTTTTTTCGCATTATCACTTTTCCTTCCAAAATGTATTTTCTATAAATATTAGTTTTGCTAGAAAACAAATGCAATGATAATATAGTTGATTATGAATTTCACATCAAAATGACAACATAATTAGATGGAGCCTAAATGAATAAAAAATTGAACCTGCAATAGCATTATTTTCATTAGTGAATTTACAATTAATGCTAGCAAGAATTTAAATAAATATGATAATACAAATTCACATTTGCATTTCAAATGATAATACAAATGATAGTCATTTTTTCTGGAAGTATGCTTTTACTGTCTCAAGATGATAAGCCTAAGTCCAAATTCAAATTTGCAATAAAATTTCAAGTTCTAACACTCAATTGCATACTCTCATACATACAATAACTTCTCAAATATTATTTCTATAGTAAATATGTGTCATATATGATAAGAAATAATACAAAATATTGTATAATATTCTATATTGAAATCCAACTAAAGCTTAAAAGCCTTTAATAGCAATGAAACAGTGGCCCATGAATTTCAAATTAAGACTTCATGCTAGGCAGACAATATTTCCATGTGCCATTGAAGATAAAAGTATAGATAAACTAAGCCTTTGAAATGGAAAATTTTTTTTACTTTATATTATGTGAGGAAGTGCACAGAAAAGAAAAGAAATAAGTTTATAATATCTACTTTTACTGTCATACCTTCATTGTGTAACCCTTTGCTATTTATATGGTGTAGAGGTATATTTGTAATTTCAATATTTGTAGTTGATTTTACTTTCTCATTTCCATTCTTCCACTCCAAATTGAAGAGAAAATTTTTGGAGTAAAGTAGAATATAAATTTCCATAGTTTTTTTTTCCTGTTTTCCTTTCTCCAATTTTTGTCCAGACAGAAAAAAGAAAAACAGAGAGAGAAATGACATCTACTTTCTTTTCTATTCTTCTCTTTTCCCTCCCTCCAAACAAACAAAGCATAAATAAACTTCAAACATGCTGGATTTTTTTGATTATAAATAGCAAAAAAACTAGTGCAGTGAAAAACATGGCATATCTTGCTGAAAAATTCACACAAAATAAAGCATTGAAAATTCAGATGTCCAAAGAACCACTTTGTCAGAACAAACACAATAAAGTGAATAAATGATTGTAAAAGATTGAAATATTTCACTGGCATGAGATAGATTACCATTGATGAGAGGGCCTGAAGCCCAGCAGTATGTAAATGCTCTATCCTTTCATCCTCTCCTATTTCCTGAACTAAATGACAAAGTTTTGGAATCAAGCCATCTAAATTGAACACATAAGTTCCATCTCTCTGCACAATTAGAAGATACCCAATTAACAATGGGCTCTCTGAGGGAAGACATATGAAAGCTTACAGATAAGTTATGTTCAATAATGAACTTTTTGAAATAAACAAGGAACAAAATTATATTGAAAAAAGATGCCAACAAGCCCAACCTGATTAGTAACAAAGTCAAAAAGAGTTTCGCATCCTAATATGCGTATGTCATCATGTCGTGTTTGATCCAGTAGAATGTGGATAATGCTAAGCAAGCTACTTGCAAATAATGGCCTGCCACATATTATCACTAATTAGAACTTGTAAATAGAATAAATCAAAAGAGATCTGATCACCATTTATTAAATACTTCACAATCCTATGAGAAATAAACTAGGCATGTTAATCAATTTATTTTTTGAGTTTCACAGTTTTTACCAAAAGCACTGTCAAATTTTCTTCTTTAGATAATAATAATAATTAAATGATGGAAACCCTTATCTAGAAATACTAAAGTACACAGAGACATATACACATCCAAGCATTCAGCTCACAATAAAAAAATAATTAGTAGAAACTTATTAGCTGTATGCATGGGACATGTCAACTGCATCTATATAGCACTTCTAAAGATAAAAATATTTAACCAATGTTTTCAAATCCAATCTGAACTTTGAACAAATGAAGACAGAATTACAAGTGTTTAAAGTTCAACTGAGGCTGAACGGGAGTTCAACCAAAATACTTCAATAACTACAGGATAGATATTATGCAATTAATAACCTTTTTGTAAATTAATAACACTGTAATAAAAATATATTAAAGAACTTGATATATTTTACAAGAAAATCATTAAAATAAAACTGGTAAAATTCAACAATAACAATAGAAATTAGATAAAGTTGATCTAGTTTTCACATGTATAAGAAGTTAAGATGAAGAAAAGTTTAAATAATTAAATATAAAACTATTATAATAAAAGCATGCATTTCATAGTCTTGTTAGAAATTCCAAGTAAATTTTGCATGAGTTCATATTTTGCCATGCAACTTTTTCAGTAAGTCTTCAAATTTTACATTCAACTATTTTTTACTTGCTTGCGTTCAAATTTAGCATGAGTTCCCATTGTGCTATGCTACTACTTCAATATGTCTTCAAATATAACCATTGCAACCATAATGGATGGATAGCAGAAGTGTTTCACAGGGGATCATCATATGCACAAAATCATGCTATGTAGGCTGCTCATGCTTACAACTAACTTTCTCCTGAAGGATGTGGTTTTTAGATTGTTGTCGCATGGCAAATGAAATGACCCAATGATGTTAGCATGTTTTAACAACTCAACAGCAATCCACTAGCCATAGTTTTTGTGCAACTTTTACAGTGAAAGAAAAATGACTCAAGCAAGACTTTCAATATGTATTCCCAGTAAATGATGGATGTACTTACATTTGGTCCTTACAATAAATCAACAACTTCCTATAGATGCACATAACAACTTTTACATATTGAAACTGCTCACTTCTCAAATCCTTGTAACACCTTTGTTCAAGAGAACTCGTGATCTGTTTCATACATTGTGAACTTGTATCAATACATAAATGTAATTAAAGAGAATATCCAATTTGAGCAGTGTGCTAGTGATTGAGTGAATTTCTATAATTGTTTCAAAAATGATTATTCAAATAAAAAAACTGTTGCAAAATTAGATAAAAATGGTATTCAAATTTAAAATTTCCTCACATAGACCCATCAATCTTTTCTAGTTAGTACCCACATTGTACAACAGTCAGTAATCCAGCAGATGCCATGCATATTAGATTTCATTATACATGCCTTTTTTGCTCTTCTTCAATATGTTACATATGCTACTTTTTAGATGAAAATTAATTTTCTTCTTTCCCATACTCCTTCGATTCAGGTGCACGGAGATCTAATATTCATCCCACTCTTCCTCTCTCACCATGTAAAATTTGAATCTATCAAAGTACTTTTCCATCCTTATCTTATCAAACTTCAAACATCTATGGGCAGTGAAGAAGTTCTGCATAAACTATTTGATAACATGCTTAATAAGAACCAGCATCAGTGCCACTCTTATGCCAAAACCACCTTTGCCACTAAGCCACTCGCACCTCCCCATTTCTTTTTACAAGAAAAACAATGAAGTGAGTTGGATTAAAATTATTAGAGTTGGATTAGAACATCAACAATTTGATCAAATAATGCATGTCAATAACTTCCAATAACTCCCTTCCCATTCCATTCAATCCTTTTAGCATACATTATGAATTAATGGATTAAACGAGCACAGGCTTCTCGTGATCAAGGTCGTCTTTCCATCTTCTAGAACATAAAACTCTCAAATAGGTCTACAGTTTTCTTAATGTTTTAGCATTCATACTTTCTGACAGCACTTCATAATTTATAAAACAAACTACTTAATCGCACATTAGATCAATAGTAATAAATGGTCCAATCAACTTCCTTTCGCTCCATTGAATAGAGACACAATAAATGCACTCAACAGTTACCCCGTTGAAATCTCATGTATAATTAGGAAAAAAGAACAGAATATTATGGAAATGAAGCTTGCACCTTTGGAATACGAAGAGGATTTTTAGAAGCATATTCACAGAGTTTACCAATCTTTCGATCATTTGGTTGTTCATCCTGCCATAATAGAGGAAAGTAGCTTCAGAGATGAAGCCACTCAAAAGGATAAAGCAAAAAGGAACTTCAAAACACCAAAAACAATGAAATAGTGTACCATAAACACAATAATTCATACGATTCAAAGCTTAAAAGTTTTTTTTTCCGTTTACTTTTTGTTTTCACCAAGAAGATTGCACAAGATATAGGAATGCAAAAACTAATCTCAATTTTATAACTTAGAAAAAAAAAAAAAAAAAAGAAGAGTAGAGAAGGAGCCCTGACAGGAACCCGAGGGTATATATCAGTAAGCAATTTCTTGTAGCGCTTGATTGGCCTCCTCGATCTCGTACGCAATGCAGGACAAAGGATACATAATGTATCACAAGCAGGCATCACCTGCATCGACATTGCGCTCATCTTTTCGGACCCCTCAAATTTTTACTTGGAACATATAAAATACCAACATGAATTTTTTGTCCCTATATCACCTCAAAATCTATGCTTTAACTTGCATTTCCTTTAAAAACCGACTCATCACCCTTCAAAACCCATACGTAAATGCCCAGAAAACTTCCCTTAACATTTGATGCACTTCCCCAAGAAAATCAACGAGAAAAAAAACCCAGTTCTCCCTTGAAAACCTGTATATGAATGGGTATATTCGTATATCCAAGATAAGATAGAAAAGTTTGAAACTGAAGGTGGAAAAGAAGAGGAAAAAAAGAGTGGGTTATAGGTTGTGAATTGTGGATTGCCTCGGGGAAATGGTGAAGAATTGATCACCGAGGTTCCTCCACAAGGGAAAAGGAAGAGAAAAATCAAAATGGGCAATTGGAAATAACTGAATTGAATTGAGAAAAAAGGTATTTATAGCATATATATCTCTGCGAGTTTTTATTGTCTAATTATAATCTTCGCTTGTGTGGATCGAAGGAAAGGAGAGCTTGTGTCTCTTTTTTTTTAATATATTTTTTCAATTTTCAATTGCTATATTTAGCTGCTTTGGCTTTGGCAATGGCCAGGGGGAAAGAGAAGAAGAAGAAGAACCAGAACCAGCAGAGAGGGCGGGAAGGAAGAGGGCCCCAAAAAACACAAAAAGAACTGTGGGACCTTATCATATGTGGACCCATATTCCATTGACCAACAAAAGCTTTAACAAAAAATTTGAACTATTTAAAATACTGTGATCAATTTATTGATAATATAAAATTTTAATTATTAAATATAATTTTTCTTAATTAAAATTATGAAAAATCTTAATCTCTAAAATAAAGCAAATGGCATCAAGAAAGTTCATAATTAATCTTAAAAATCTAACCCTTAATTAACACTAAAATATACCATATTTAACATTTAAGGCTCTAAAACACTTCTTGAGATTTATTTGAGAGTTAAATTCGACCTATTTTAAAATCACCTATTACATATCCATACTTATCTCTGTAAATTAAAAATCTATAACTCCAATTAGCCCAGTTACACAGTTGCTTTTCCATCTCACCAACATCTTCAGACTTCTAACAACATCCAAGCTTACCAAAACAGCTACATTACACTGGTTAATATGAAACATGCAAGAGTGACTTTAAGCAATCAGCTTAATACAGCACAGATATGCTCACATTGTCGGTACATTTAACAGTTGATGATCTGATAGGATTCATTAACAAATTACAACCAATGTTATCAAAGTCTCATTGAACAATCACACTCTTTTCCTCTAATTTACATCAAACATGATCAACTGATTGTCCATTCACTCTGGTTCTTTGAAGCGTTTCATGTGCTAGTAATCTCCAGAAAATTTTGCCATCTCAGCCTGGAAAGCAGAAATTTTAGGAACATCAGGCTCTAGTTTGATCAAATATTTACACACTCAACAACCAAGATGTGAATGATAAAAGTGCATATTAATATTTGTTCTTCTAAAAAAATGCCTAAAGAAGTAAATATTACTCAAACTGCATAACAATATCTTCTATAACTCTTACCAATTTGTTCATAGTCTAAAACAAGATCTCTTCGCCTAGGATAACCAAAGTAATTGCAGGAATAAGAGGTCCATTCAAAACCAAGTTTATTTTCCAATATGCTTGTGAGAAGGAGGCATCAATGCTCATCATATGAAATGGTGCCAGTCTTAGGGCCAAAATATCACTACATGCAACTTATCTTTATTAAACTAAAAATTGCAATGCAAGTTCCATAATGCCAGGTCTTAATGGGAAACATAACAATTTCAACAAGATATACCCTTTTTGATAAAGCTAGACTCTAACTTCACAGCCATATACCAACTAATATTTTGCTGCCAAAATTAAGTATAGAGGCATTTTGCAGTTGATTTACTGGCTAAAGATCAAAGTGATGCTCTTCTAGTATTTCCTCAGATTAGTCATGCTAAAGGAAAACAGAGAAGAACAAATACTAAACAAAATGTAATATGGACACTGGAATCGACATAGTTATAACACAAACCTTAAGATAATATTCACATACAAAATGTTATATAACAGGGAATCAAATAAATAAAGATGGTAAGGAAAAGAAGATTTAATACCTCAAATGCATTCTTCAAATGGTCAAATTCCTTGTCTAAATCGTTGATAGCCTGGTTATATGCCTGCATTGGCGAAGACTGGCTAGTTGTATGAATCTACAAAACCATATCAAATAGGTTAAAGCATGAAACTTCCAAATATTTGATACATTCCTAGTTTCCCAAGTTTTAAGTTCAAACCAGGTAAAATAGCCCATACATCATATAAGCTACTCACTTACCTCCATGAAGTTGTAATATGAATTTAAACAACAAACAGTCATACTTTCAAATGACTGCTCATTTCTATGCCAAATGCAAGAATTTTCCTCCAGTAAACAATTTAAATAAAATAAAATAAAATAAAAAAAGCAATGAACAGAAGGGACAAGCTAGATACAAAAGATAGATGGAATTCAACAGTTACTGGATTCTAAACTTAGATTTTTAATCAACTTAACCAAAAAGATCTCTTGTACAAAATTGAATCTGTTGCAAGGTACACATTCATTTTCAATTAGGATGTTATGCCACAATCACATCAAGAAGCAGTGGCTGAAATGATACAGAGATCAATTTGAGCACTTTATACCATTTACAAATTCATACAGAAAGAAACAAATAAAATAAAATACATTCAAAATAACGTAACAAGGGCAGTCAAACTTCCTCTTGATGAGTCTAAACCCTAAACCGGTTACCCAATCAAATGCGTTCATGCATTCACATATACATTGAAAAAGATGCTCACCCTAACAATGATTTTATACTGGAGAGGGTGAGGGAGCTTGTAGCCAGCAAAGAGAACACTTTCATCTCTGTGCAACTGCCTAATTACACCAAAAACAAAAAGAAGAAATTAGAGATAGATTAAGCTAAATCAACAACACCACTAAAAAAATGAAGCTAATAAATACATGCGAAGAATGTTGCCGATGGTGTGGTCCTCTCTCTCTACAGTGAACGATGCTGCGTTTATAATCTTCGTGTCTCTCTCATACGAAACCCTAGCAAGGAAAAGATGAAAGGGATGAAAAGAGAACCGAAAATGGTGAATTCAAGAGAACGAGAAGGTTTTGGAGAGACATCAGGAGGGAGAGTATATGTGAAATTACTTTTTAGTGCCCTCTGGAACGACGAATCGCTCGTAGCGGTCGGGGGCATTCATGGCTTTTTGTTCCTTTCTCTTTGAAGCTGGGAAAGGGTGAGCGCACACTGGAGTTTAACCAGTCAGTGCGCTGCTTCTGCTAGTGTTTTTAGAATCTTATACTGTGATATGTTGTTTGGTTGGGAATCAAAACGATGCCGTGTCAAGCTGACTGTAGGTTCAAACTCGCGCCAACAAAACAATGCCTTATAGATCTTAACGAAGTTTCACTTTAACAAAGGATGGTAACTTGGCCTGGATGCTAACAGTTTGGGAAAAAAAAATTATTAGTAAATAAATAAAACTTGAGTGAATAAATATTTAATTCGTTAAAATTTAAAAATTTATTTATTTTTTAGTTTATAAGATAGTTTGTAAATATAATTATTTAATTATAATTATTTAATATTATAATTATTATTTTTAAATTAAAATAATTAGTTTGTAAAGAAAATTAATTTTTTTAATATTATTTTAAAATTAAAAATATTTCAAATTATAAAATATAAATTTTTTGAAAAATAAAATTCAATAAAAACTTTAATTATTTTATCTCCTTAATTAAATAAATCAAGATTAAAATTATTGATATTTAAAATTCAACTCAGCTCATTTTACTTACACTAGTTTTTGTAATTTGAATTCAACTAATTTTAATAGTTAATTCTTTTTCTTATCCAAGTTTTACTATTAATTGATGTAAGGTTTAAATAAAATAAAGGAAATTATTTTTTCCTTTATTTTCAATAGGCTGCTATAATGAATCAATAGATTTCACTCAAAAGGGGATTGTTTGTTATTTAACGTTTAACCGCAAACCGCATGAATGAGGCCCGTCAGGAGCCAAGCAAATCCTCTATAAACCATGGGAGCTATGTTTAATTCTAATTTTTTTAGCTACAATTAACAAGGCAAATGCCACTTGCTATGCACTGATTAACAACACTAACGCGACCATTTCTACCTAGATGCCTAAATACAACATCCAACGCCTTGGAAGATGAAGCTAGATGTCTAAATCAATCAAGCATTCAAATACACGAGGAGAATTGACAAAAGGAAGTAAAAATAGAGCTTCTGAAATAATCCATTTTCTTCATGTAACCGAGTGAACTGCCCAATGAACAATGCTTTGGCGAAGAATCAGCAGCGATTTTAGAAAAATAGGAAACCAGAAAATGCAACTTGAATCTGTTTGGTCTCGAGGAACGGAGACTGCTGCTTCATCTCTAATACGGAAGAAGTCTCCAAATTCAATATCAACAAACTGCAAACGAATTCAAAGTTCATTTTTTTGACCTCTTTTGCTTTTGGGGGACAAAGCGAACCGCTTGCTTCCCAAGTTCCAAGGTTTTCGCTCTACCGTCATCCAGAGCAACAGATAACGTTGAAGTGCCTTCAATAATGTCGGAGACTGCTCCCTTGTGCCTGAATAACAAGTAATCATCAACAGCCAAAGAGAAAAATAAACCCAGAAAAACTCCAAGCATATCATGACATGAAGGTTTATAAAACCCACTCTCATCTCAAATAACAGCAATTTTCTGTCAAGTAGGAGAAAGGGACATGCATGCACACAAGCAGAATCATTGGGCAGATTTCACACAAGTCAAGGAGATGCAAATAAGTGTTAGGCCCCTGACACTACGTATATGATCCTCTCACAATCACCTCGTCATTTTTGTTTCCCTCAGAATAAACGAAACAACCATTAAGAGTGTTTCTTGCTTCAGAACAAAAGTAGATGAGTTATGATTAGAAATAGATTCAGGTCCGTTTCACATTATATCTAGAATTGTCGAGTATAACACCATATTAAAAATGCTTATTAGAGACCTCTAAATTATAATTTCAATTTAAACTTAACATGTTTTAATTATAATAACAACAAAACAACTAATTCAAACTACTTTTTCCTACAGTGCTTGTCTAAAAAAGAAAAATTGACACCAATTCCAAAGGGGCTCAAAGTGATGCGACTGTGATGCTCCCTGCTCTACACATTCCTACGTTAATATCATTTTCATAACTACAAAACTTCCTCACCAATCTATTTCCAATGTTCATTCCCATATCTCCACGGCACCCTCCCTTAGAGAAGGGGCAAAAAGGAAAAACTCACCACGAATTGTCAGATGGCTGATGAACTTCAACTCTCTTTCCAATTGCATCTTTACCCAACTTTCTCAATATCCAACTGGCTTCCATCATCTCACTGTCTAGATGCGATTGTGTGACATCTTCATATTCATTATAGAGTGTCTTCTCCAACAGACTTGATGGTCTCTTCCTTTTTGACCTTTGGCCCCTTGTGGAACTCTTTTCTTCCTCAGGCAGGGGATTTCGAGAATGCTGGTTTTGAATATTAGGTTTTTTAATCTTTAGCTTCAATGAAAATTTGGAATCTTTTGGCAGTGATTGCAAAATAGGTGTATCACCGGAATCATCATTGCTTTCACTGTATGTCTCAGTCCTGGTTTCTGGTTGCTTCCCTAAAGACACCTTGTCACTTCTTAAAGCAGGGACTTCACCTACAGGCCCAACTGCAGTTCCACTTGAATCGATGCTTCTTTTACCTGATGAAACACTTGTATGATCTAAAGGAATGGCTTCATACCCATCACCACTACTCCCTCTGTCAAATTTGGGATTCAAGTTGGAAGTTTCAGATTTCACTTTTCCAAATTTAATAACATTTCCCTCTCTTCGTGAAAGCTTTAAACTTCTTACTTGGCTAGAGTGATCAACTGTATCAACAGCAAATTTGAAGAATCAATCATGTTATTGAAAATGACTACAATAACATTATTTACATATGCCAGCCAATGGCAGCACAAGGAAGACACATTTATCAGCAAAGGAATAGGGGAACATGTATCTTACCATCGCCAAATATTGTAGTGCCTTCATGCCTATCCCCCACAAGCCTATCACTCATTACAAGTTGGCCTGTATCTTCACTGCCTGCTCCACAAAATTGAACTTTTAAGCCAAACAGGGAGAGGGAAGAGTTGAAATAAAAATCTAAAACTAAGACTGAGAGTGAGCCAATTATCAAATCAGTAGACCATAATGAAGTACAATTATTATAATGATGATGTATACATTTCTAGATGAATCAATTATTATAATGATGATGAAATGCAGTAGCAGCAATTACAATTACCAATGTTAAAAACTCAGCATGTTTAAATATGAAAATTTCATCACAATGACATATTTCTAGATTCTAGTGACGAAAAAATTTGTTGAATGTTAAATGGAAAACATACCATTGGAAGTTGTCAAATCTTGATCTCTTTGGCAGCTCGAAGCCTCAGATCTTGGTGAATTAGTTACATTTATTTTTCGTGCACCTAGATTTATAACTAACTTTTTTGCCTTCACAGCTTTCAACTTGTCATCCTGTTTTTTAGCATCATCCCCATTGTGCAAATCATGAGACTTGTTGCTCTTAATCTTAACTATTCTAGATTTCTTCTCTCCATCACTTACCATCACCTCATCTACAAACTTGTGTTTCAAAACCCCTGGCTGATTAACAGAACAAATTTCTTCAGTATGGTTCATAATTCCTGCCACAGGAGAAGAATATACTTTTCCTCCTTTTTTATGAGAATCAGTGTCCTCATTGTTGATTTCATCCAAAATGCATCCAAAAGATTGGAAGTCATGATGTGGTTCTGTCTTACTAACTGAAGACATATGAGAATCTTTTTTCTTGGCAGTTTTCTTACTTGAACATTTCTTCCCATGTTCCTTGTTCTTTTTTGGTGACTTATCAACTAACCCTTTGAGAGAGAGCTTTAGAGGTCGCCCAAATTCATTCTTTAACATCACTGGAACATTTTCTTCATCATCTGAATAAGGTGAAATAGAAAATATATCTTCTTGAGTTGGCAACCCTGCAGCAGCCCTCAAGCTTGCAATTAAACCTTCATCAACTTTATCACGTCTCCTCCAAAGCTCTTGAACAGCATCTTCAAGATCCTTCACCTGGAAATATAAATTGTATATAATTAACTATCTAAGAACACTTCAGCTTATGACTTCCGCACACACCACATACATATAACTAACGATAGACATAATAGATGAAGGAATCCCATTTAAGAAACCTGGTAGCATTCTCCGCGACATGTGGCACATTTATATTGGAGATTTCCATCCACTTGAAATTGTAGATATTTTTCATCACTGCAAAACATTGCAATAACATCACCCTTTGGAAGGATACAGCTGACTCAGAATAAATTATGTCACATTCTCATGCACAGAAAACATGTACAAGAACAGGTGAGCCACAGACAGCAAAAAACAAGTTAAAACAAACAAAAACACACACTAAACATGTGCACCATCAATCTTCAGAAACCCACAGCTGAAAACAATATCCCAAGCGGTTCTGTTTATGAACGAGGACAGCAACAAACCTAATGCCATCACAACTGCAGTGCACCCACCGCTGGCAAATATCACAGCAAACCATTGGTGTTGACTCTGAATCTCTATAAACCTACAAGATTAAGCCAATTCCATTGAGAGAGAAAAAAAAACGTACAAATGATAATACAGAGAACCACATGCTGACACAAATCCCATGACCAACAAGTTATTAACAATAAAATTACATATGCACTACACCAATAACCCAAAGAAAAGCTGAGTTTTCCTTTTCCACCTCACAATAGAGCCTTTTAACTATAATCATCAATGTTGTGTCCTGTAAGAACAATCTGTAGATGACTTATTGGTTAAGTTCATAATACCTTCAAACAAACAGGGCAGTAATTTCCCTTCACAAACAATCTTCCACAAGCATCACAGCAAGTGTATCCCAGAAACCACCTGAAAATTTTAAAAGTAAATGATAAAATAAAGAAGATAATAGACTGCTTAACTACAGGCACAAAAATTAAATGTAGCTCATTTTATAACAACTTCTCCTATAGTTCTAACAGATCTATAATAATATCTAAGAAAAAGAAAAAAGTGCAACTTGGATAAATCAAACAGTTCACTCATCATCATCATTACAATCACAATGATGAAGGCTCAACAGTTGAAATTTCAATTCATCCCTTATTAGCACAGATAGATATGGTAAGGCCAACTTACAGAAGCATAATACTATAAACAGGAAATTATTAGGTATCAAGAAATTCATTTGTTACATGGATATGTATCTGAAAATAAAAACTACATCTATAATTTCCCAGTTTTGATGAGTAATCAAAAAGGATGGCAATGACATTAAAATGCAAAAATATATAGAACAGGCTGAATTTATCCATTGTGATCAATACCTTACACTTAGACCATTTCCTGGAACAGAAGATCCACAACTGTGACACCTTGTATGTTTAGGGCATAAATATGGTCCAGAACTCACATTCTGCGCCGTTCAGAAATGAATGTTAGCAATGCTATTTCAATATAAATATGAAATCCACACCCGCAATAAAAATCTTACTTTATGTGGAGGATGTTGACAGTAACAATGGTATGCAGCATCACACCTTTTGCAAAACATGAACTTATTTGGATCCCCGGTTCTTCGGCATATCTAACAAAAATGGAAGGCATAAAAAGTGAAGAGCACTTCTAATTAGATTTAAAAAAAAAAAAAAAAACTGTATCTTAGAGAGTGGATAGCTGCAACTATGTGGAAACACAGCACAGATAAATGAATATGCCATCTGTTTTGTCAAATCTTAGCGAACACTGTAGAAGTGCATTTAAACAAATGGATTTAATGAATACTATGGTCAATGAATTGCACCATTTCAATAGATATGGCATGCAGATGGACAGAGACCCTTCTTTTTTTACATTTATGACTTAATTAATAGGTTCCTTGCTCAGAACAAACTGAAATCACTTGCATCAGTACCTCACAGATTCGGCAAGATGGACAGGTCCACGAACTCCAGTGAAATAAATCTGCAATCATTCCCAATATAAGATATAACAAATAAAAGTTTGCAACAACGCAAACTCTTAACCCACTAAATCTTACCTCTATTTTGAGCCCATGCTTTCAAGCAGCTCCTATGGTACTTCTTGCCACAACTTTTGCAGGAAAGCATCCTCCTTGCCCTCTCACTTCCTTCAGTTTCACCCTGAAAGCACATTCGGCACATTACATTTGTGTTGGACAGACCTTGCTCATCTCCAATAGTATCTTTTGATCCAACCTGAAAATGAATACAAGTTTTTTTAAAAAAAGAAAAGAAGCAACTAAACTTTGCTTCCCTAGTGGTCAACCCTATTAACCAATTACCTAAGAAGCTCTTTCTTTTCCAACATCTGTAAACCTAAAATCTCCAGTATCCCATTACAAGTATTTGTGCATAAATAGAGATGATGTGCATCAATAAAGAAAATGAAATAAAGCAACAGAAAACTTCAAATGCCACCACCTCAATGCCCTCCTTCCCAACACCAATAAAATAAAATAAAATAAATAAAATCAAACATTTCAACTAAATTTCAGAAACCAGATCCCTAATTTTGACTCGATCTTTGCAGAGTTCAACAATGAATCTTTCTTATTTTGGTGAAACAGTTAATGATTCTAAAGCTTTTTTGAGCTCTTCTGATTCTACTTAACGTTGCATTGCAAAGAAATCAGAAAATCAAGCTCATGTGTTGGCTAGGCAGCCAGTTCTTTGGCTGATGAGGTTATTTGGGCTCCACAGTTCCTCATTGAAGTATTGTTGCTTGATTCCAGTAATTAAAGCTTTCAGTTGTTTCTTTAAAAAAATCAACTAATTTCAAGTAATAAAATTACAGCACTGGCGCTCCATCATGACATATTAATTAAGTGCTACTGTTACTGAACACAAATCAAATATTTCAACAAATAACTCAACATTTACCTCCAAATCACCAGCACAGATTTACTCCAGCAGTAAATCAAACATAACTAAACAAGCTAGCCTTGAAATAATTCTAAAATCAAGTCAAAATAAGAGTCCAATTAACCATAAGTTAGGAAGGCAATTGAAAAAAACTAACCACCTCATCCTAACACTTGCAATTAAAATGATTAGACACACATTCAGACATTTAAATACCTACACTAAAATGAAACACGTGCTAGCCAACCTCTCAACAACCAGTAACAAAAATATAAGAACACTCATTCGACAATCTCACCGCCATATCACCGAACTCAAACCGGCGAGCATAATCCTCAGCAGCAACCATAGCAGCAGCGGCCTTTCTCTGAAGCGCAACACGCTTGGTATGAGCCGACGCCTCATCTCCCAAATCACCACCTCCGCCAGCACCGCCGCCACCTCCACCTCCATATCCAGCCGGAACAACACCAAAAGTGGACACAGGCGCCGCGGGGACAAGCGCGACCTTTGGAACAAGTACCTGAACAGTGGAGTCCTTAGAATCCTTGATTCCGAGAGGATCCTTGAGAAACTCCTCGATTGTGGAAACCTGAAGCAGGAAGTCAGCCTTAGATCTGTCGGTGTGGAGATCCCGCGGAAACCCTAGGGAGCAGAAGCAAATTCGGCGACTACAAAAAAAAACCAGAAAAAATGAGTAAAACGTAAGAGAAAGAGAGGTTTAGAGAGGAGGAAGAGAAGAGAGAGAGAGGTTTTAGTGTTAATAGTAAGACACTAACCATGTAATTGGGCAAGCTACGTGAAAGGCCATAGAGAGAGGGATTTTGAATTTTTTGAGTTTTAGCGAGAGGAATTTAGAGATCGCCCCTTTAAAAAATTAATAATTATTTATTAAATTAAACTTCCTGCTTTATTTTTTTTTAGTGAAGGTGAAATTATTTTTTATTATTATTTTTTAAGGAAAAAATAGGAGGCTATGCAGAATTGACGATCTATGCTGTTCCTCTGCAGTGGAGCTCCTGTTTTGGTTTTTAACCTGGAAGGATCTCCACCGTGTCTGGTCCAAGCTTACCACAGCACCAATAGAAATGTGCCATGTGGCTTTTTTTAATTTAGATATACAAAGGCTCCTCAATATAACACCTATTGTAATTTTAATTTATTAATTAAATATATTAAATATATCAAATATATATATTTTATTTTATTTTAATAATAAACTACACCAATTTAATTTATAACAATAAAAAATAAAATTTTAATATTTTATAATAAAAATATATATAGACATAATATATTTTACATCATCAAATTGTATTTCACATCATCAAAATATTAAAAAAAATAATTATAAATTAAGTATATTTTTTTTAATTTTTAAATTTATAATTTTATATTTAAAAATTAAAATTTATATAATTTATTATTAAATAAAATAAGTTGATGTATATTAGTTAAACTTTAGCTATTAAATATATATATATATATATATATATATATATATATATTTAATATAATTAAAAAATTTAAATAATAAATATATAAAATTTATATGTATCCTGTTGGAAAATTATTTTTAATAACTTCAAATCAATGTCAAAAGTATTAAACTAATCAAACAAAAATAGCAATACGCAATTTCAACAATAATAATAAAAATAATAACAATAATAATTCAAGAAAAAGGTTTAGAGTAGCCTGGGATGTTTGTGAATTGAAGCACGCTGAATTTAAGCGTTGTCCTTTGAGAGGAAACGGCCCGTCTGCACCGAGTGAATTTCAACCACGTCCCTCTCGCAAGATACTTCAATTCGTTGGAGCTCTTGTGTGCAACTAAGAGATCCCCGAACCAATAATTTCTCAATGCTCGAATAATATGTCTATTGCAATTTTTCTCTCTTCAAAAGACAAAACTCACAAGAATAAATCTTTAGCTCTCTAAGAGTGTTTCTGGTGATATGGAAGGAAATACGTGTTTTTTTTTTT